>JBAMAX010002508.1:0-279201 GCA_037043745.1 Chymomyza amoena
TTTGATTTTTCGTGTGCTTATAATTTCTAGCTGTGAGTTAAAACAAAATCTATAATTTTTCTTTTTGATTCAAAATAACTTCACTTGTTTGGCAGTCAACGTCTTACACAATGGAGCGTCATACGGCTTATTGGTCTCAATCTGTACATAATTATAAAATAAAAAATGGAGTTGCTTACACGGAAGATGATGTCGAAATACACAAAATATTTGTGTATAAAATTCCCGTAGAGTTCAGTCAACGAGGGTTACGGAAGTATTTCCATAAGTTTGGACAAGTTAGACGTGCTGAAATGCTTGGACAAACAACCGCCTATGTCCATTTCGCCAATTCCCGTGATGTGGTCAAGGTCTTAGCTCGTTCCCATATGCTGAACGGACGACGCCTAGGAGTCAAGCCCAGTGACAGCTGGCTTCAGCCAAATGCGCATCAGCTTCCTAGCGCTGATTTGAGCGATTCCTGGCCATTGATTTATACACTAAATC
The DNA here is from genome assembly GCA_037043745.1 of Chymomyza amoena. Lineage (NCBI taxonomy): Eukaryota > Metazoa > Arthropoda > Insecta > Diptera > Drosophilidae > Chymomyza > Chymomyza amoena. The sequence goes on from JBAMAX010002508.1 coordinate 487, forward strand.
AGTATTGCTTTCAGTTAATAATCGAAAAGCTGCCATTGATAGAGCAGGTTCGCTTGGCACGCACGTCCATTCGTTTCGATAACTTGTACCAACTATTCTCACCATCGCTTCACAAAGTCATCAAATTAGAGGTATTTGAAGAGGCAACTGTTTGGGATATGTTAGACTTTTTTACAAAGTCCGGTTGCTATGTGAAAGAATTGACTGGCCATATGCCTTGGAACCATAGAAATCGATTTATCGAATTCTTCTGGAAACATTGCAAAAATTTGCAGAAATTGCATTTGGACAGTAGCATCTATCTGTCTAACTTTGACATGAACAAAATTTTTGGTAACTTGCCGAATCTCGTGGATGTAAAATTGCAGAATTGCACCGTCAAAACATCGAATTTGTTGGCTCTAAAGAGCCTAAGCCAGCTCAAACATTTGGATTTGTCCGAGAATATGGAGTTATACGGGGAAGAGATGCAGCAACTGCCAGCATCAATTGAAACGCTTAATCTTTTTATGTGTTTAGATATAAATCCCAGTTTTTTACCAAGATTGCCACTACTGAAAAGCCTTAATTTGTTAATGGTGAAACCATGGAGAACACAAAACTTCCAAGAAATGCTTCATTATTGTCAGGCTCTGGAAGAGCTTTATATAACCGTATCTAAAAACGAAGCCTATGAAACATTGGCACGGCTGCCCAGCCTTAAAAAACTTATTATACATGAATATGATAGTAACGAGTTCCGTAACGAACTTTTCGATGAGCTTATTAAGCACAAGTCGGCGCAGTTAACGCATTTGGAAATCGTTGGCTTTCAAAAAGCTATCTCTAGCAGAACGCTGCAACAAATAAATGAACTAGGCGCATTGCAAATCCTTAAAATACCTCGAAGCAAAAAATTCTCTGAAAAAGATATGCAGTCACTCTCTTATCTAAGCCAATTGCAATATTTGGATATCAGCCATTGCAATAAAGTGACAAACAGTTTGGTAGTTCGCCTGGTTACTTCTTGTCAAAACCTTTGTCAAATTTGTCTGACATCTTGCGCCAAAGTAGACGATGCGCTGGTCTACCAAATTTTTGAGAAGATTCAACTACAAACCAAAAAAATGGATTCTACGCGTAAGCTGCCCATAAAAATCTACGCCTACGGCACATCAATGACTGATCATATTTTCGACAATCCGGACTATAAAAAAGCAAAAGATATTGTTAGCGTCTCATTTCCCAGTCGGCCTGAATTGCCATTCAATTTTGAAATAGATATTAATTCAGATAAAGAATACAGGTATTACAGGGACTTAATATTCGATGTTGAATCTTCAAGTGATGATGAAGCTGACTATGATTTCGAACATTTCCAATATAATGATATGTTTCTTGATGATTTGTTCAATGATGCTTAATTATTTGTAAATGCTATTATTATTTCTACGAAATTAATTCAGTTATTTCGTTTGTAAATATTATAAACTTGTTTGTAACATACTTAACAAATCGAATTATGTATAAATGAAAATTGTTTGAAATTTAAATATTTGTTTACCTGGAACGCCTTGTACGAAATAAATCGTATGAAATAAAAAAAATATTAAATAAATAAATATTAAATGTTAAATGTTAAAAACTAGAGATAAAACGGATAGCAGTTTGGCCGGATAGCCGGATATCCGGCGGAACTTATCAGTTCACCTTCAACTCCGGCTAAAAAAGTAGAGGAGAGTAGTCAGAGTCAGCTATATCTCGCAAGCTCTTGACACGTTTAGGCATTGCTTTGATGAGGTAGCAAAAAAAAACAAAACTGGCCAGGTTCAACGTGAAAACCTGTGAGTTGGATTTTTTTTCTCAAGTCAGTGCGAATTGATCGCAATCGTGACACTTATTCTTGGAGAGCAGCTAATGCCAAACAATATCCAAATTTAACAAAGTTTGCCAAAATCTATCTTTCAGCACCCTGCAGCAGTGTGTACAGCGTAAGATTTTTTTCTGAAGCTGGCCTTATTTATGAAGAGAAGCGAAACCACTTTCAATGCAGTGAAATTAGTATTTATTCAGCATAATTTGCCCCTAGAGCAGTAGTATAGTAACCGGTACTCGGCCGGATATTATTTAGGCCGCCGGATAGGCCGGATACCGGATAGTTACCGGATATCCGTTTCATCTCTATTAAAAACAACATATATTTACAACGATGCAAGTCCAAAAATTGAAAAATTAACAATTCTGACGAAAATACGGAAAAATGTATATATGGACTTTTGAAATCTTCAAGATTACAAATTTTTTCGAATTTTGGTCGGACTATCTGTATTTAAAAAGATTCTTACGAGGCTCATTCTTCCCAAAAAAGTAGTTCAATCTTTTACGAACAAGTATGTAATATTTTATCACAATAAAAAAATATGGGAATAGCATATTTTTGCCCAAAATATGAGATTCTGGGCCCACAGTGCAATATACGAAATAGGAGGAGAATGGCGGGTACATCCATAGGCCTTGATAGGACAACTTTGGAACTTATATATTTTAAGCCAAGAGTTCCAAAGTATTATCATAATCCATAAATAAACTCATTTTAGGGAGTCTTACTATGTAACAGTTTAAAAAAATCGATTTTTTGTTTCTATTTGTTTTTATCTAAAAAGTGTTAGAAATACGCTGGTAAAAGGATTTAACTGTGGACGGGCTCGTTTGGCAGTAATAGAGCATTTTTCACGGTCACGCGAGGTCGTTTTTCGTGTTATTTTATTACGTTGTCAATCTTTAAACGTGTTTTTCCGAAACGTTTTCAAAAAATCTGCCTGACCGATCTTGTCATACTAAACAGTTTTATCATCAGAAAACATTTCGCAACTGCTGGACACGAGCTTTTTTTGAAATTCTTGTCCAAAAATTTTTAACAGCCTTGACTAGCAGAAAAAAAAAATTCCAAAATTTTTTTTTTCAAAATTCTGTTACTTCAAGAATTTTTTGAATTTTTGAAAAAGCTCGTGTCTATCCATAGCCAAGGGTATGAAAAAAATTAATTTTAAATGTTTTTTGGTTTTTGATAATCTGATCGGTCAAAATCGTTCAACCCGTGCGCCCTGGACACTTTTGACAAGGACGCAGTGAAGGACGTGTAGCGGTCACATACGTCATTTTTATGTAAAACCAAAAAAACTATTTAAAGTTCAATAATGAATGGTAACAATACAAAAACTGCTTTCCGAAATCATTTGTAGTTTTCTAGTAATACATTTTTGAATATAGCGCTCGGAAATGAGGTATTACATAAAAAGACCCCCTTAAATACTACATATCTCATATAAAACAAATTTCCCTTGTAATAGAAATAGCACAGTCAATAATAATTTCCCTCAAAAGGTGTAAAGCTGTGCTAACGATGAGCAAGGGAAATTCCAAAAATTTGAATTTAGAAAATTAAATTTCCAAACGCCGTATTTCGCGCTGTGTATAAATATGTGTGTGTGTGTGTTGGCAAATAATATGAGTGTGTGTATTTGTAAGTGTGTGTGTGCTTGAGAGCGTTTCAAGCATTTATGCAAGCAAGCATGATCTTAAATTGTGCCACTAAACTACATGCGATTATTTACGTACTATAAAAACTTGAACAAGCACACACGCATCCCACTGTATGTGTAAAGGATGTGTGTATCTGTGTGTGTGTGTGTGTGCATATATGCGTATCCTTAAACTTAAAACCCACCGTTGCATGCTAATCTGCCAAGTTGCAGCTCATGCTTGGCAATTTTTTGTGCTCCGGAGAGAGAGGGAGAGCGAGAGAGCTACTTCAGCTTCTCTGACTGATGCTCCCTTTGTTGTTGCTGTAGTTGGTTGTTGTAGATGATATTATTGTTATTGTTGTTGTTTGTTGGTTATTGTTGATATTGTTGTTGTTGTTGTTGCTGTCGAGTGCAATTTTTCGTCTCACTGACCGTTGGTATGCTTCAGTTTTTCAGCTGCTCTGGTATTTATTTTTTGGTAGGTTTTTCACATAACGTCGTTGTTGTTGTTACTGTTGTTGTTGTTGTTACTGTGTTGTGGTCGAAATTGAATTTCACTTGGAAAATATATGAGCATGATTAATCACTTAACCAAGTAAGAAGGGCCAGCTCGAAAGGCGACAGCCCGGCCCAAGCTGAACATGATGCGGCAAGTAATTTCCCTTTAGCTTGATTATTTTAATTAAAAATTTTCACTCTGTTTCGTATCTTTTTTTTGTTAATTTTTTACGTAGTGTTTTGGGCGTTTTAAATTTTTAATTATTAGTTTTAAGGTTTGCAATATTTATTACTGAGGAAATTATGTAGCTTCAAACGCGAAAAAAAACTTTTTGTTTTAAATTGGTTTAAATACTTTTTATGCAATTTTTTTTTAATTTGTAATTTTAAAGATTGCTAGCAATTTATTTCAACTGCAATTGGTAAAAAAAAAATAAAAACTTTTATGCATTCCTGACAACGAATGTGACAGATTTATGACTGCTGCAAAGGAAATTATAAAATATGAAAAACAATTTTAATTTGATTAAGTTTATTTTAACGTTTTCTGCCAACTAATTTAATTTTAAGACAACTTTATGTAGTTTCGCTTTAATAAAAATATACGCGTAAATGAATCTGAAGTTTTGTTTTACGCAAAGAGCATACAAAAATAATGAATTTTTCGTTGGAATTTGCTGAATTTTTACCTCAAAATAAGTTGTAGTTAAACAGGTTTTCTTTTGTTTAGATTTCCGAGAAAAAACAAAAGAGTTTACTGCCAGCTATATAACAAGACTACTAGCATTAAAGTTTTTGTATAAAGAAGAAATTTACCCAAATATTTGAATTTTAACTTTCAAAATATTTCCCATGAAAATAAATGAGCTCTAAAGCTTTCATAAAATTTTTAATTCGAAAATTTTTGGCTCCAACTGAAAGAATAATTTAACTCTTAAACAGCACGAGGACTCTTGAAAAAAAAATGGTGGCACTTGATTAAGGTATTTCTTCCAAAAAGAAGAAGATCCATTGGCTAAAATAGCAATAACACAGTCGTGGACAAATTCCGTCGATAGGTGCAAAGCTGGGCTTACAATGAACAAGGGAAATGAGGAGACACCAAAAAAAATCGGATTTAGGATTTTCTTTTTGCGGGCATACACACATAGAGCCGAGATACTTCAGGATTGTAAAAACAAATTATTTAATTTTTTACAAATTAAAAAAAAATTATTTTTTCGAGAGTTAGATTAGGTTAGGTTAGGGCGGCAGTTGGTACTAACGTCCCACTTAGGCCAAGGATAGGCCCGTTGCGATACCGCAAGAGTGAGTTATTTCACCACTCTTGCCCACTTGAGAGGTCCCCTATAATAGGTGAGGAAGCCATACGGCTGCCTGAATAAACCTTAAAAGGCATTTTGGACTCTGTTCAGAGAGCTGAGATAAATCGTCAAGAAAGTGGGAATTTAGGAACCTTAATCTTTTACTGCCCAGTCCAGGGCAGTGACAGAAAAAGTGTTCCACCGTCTCCAGCTCCTCCTCATCGCCACAGCTTCTACAGAGGTCATGGTGGGAAGCATTCAACCTGGATGCATAGTTTTCCACCAAGCAGTGTCCCGTGAATGCACGGATAACAGATGAGCACTGGGCTCTATTCAGACAGCAAAGTTCTTTGGTTCTTTTACTGCAGTATATCGGACAAGTTTGCCGCGAGATCTTACACGTCTCCAGCTCCTCTTCATCGCCACAGCTTCTACAGAAGTCATGGTGGGGAGCATTCAACCAGGATGCGTGGTTTCCAACCAGCCAGTGTCCCGTGATAGCACCGATGACAGATGCGCACCGGGCTCTTTTCAGACAACAAAATTCTTTAGTTCTTTTACTGCAGTAAGAAAGCCAAGTTTGCCTCGAAATCCTACACGTTTTCGATGTTAGATTCCACATTTTATTTCCACAGATAGCGAACAAATTTCGTATTCTCAGTTTACAGCTGGTCATGGGTATACCCAGGCCCTCCATGTCTTGAAGGAGGATGCTGGTAGTTCCTTGTCTAGCCAGTTCATCCGCAATACTGTTTCCCACAAATTCCCTATGTCCTTGGACCCATATGAGGTAAATTGAAGACTGCTCAGCCATCTCCCCTATGGACAAGCGGCAGTTATTCACTGACTTCATACACGAAGTCAGCGAAATTAGGCACTTAATACGTCAGGACTCTAAAAAAAATTATGTTTTCGAGAGATAATACTTTAAAAGAAAATTTCCTTAGATTCTTCATCTGTCACGATTTTACAAATGTTTCTTGAGCCCCCACGCCCCATCAAACAAAAACTTTCGTCACAATATTCACTAGCTGAGACGACATTAACCGATGGGACACATTTTTTCGGGTAAACACACATCGGAGCCGAGACACGTAAGGACTCTAAAAAAAAAGTAATATTTTCGAGAGATTATACTCTAAAAAGATTCCCAAGATTTTTCATTTGTCACGACTTAAGGGGCACACCTAGTGTGACAACCTAAAAAAAGTCAATTTTTGGGAATTAAAAAAAAAAACTAGTGAATCCATCTATTTAAAATTTTGAGGGTATATTTTTACATGTTTTGAGAATACACAGTATAATTTTTGAAATAAAATATTAAATATTTTTGAAATGTCACGCGATTTCCGGTATATCCCGTAGCCAATGCAACTATCTAACTGCCGTGCGGCTACTCTTTTAAATGGCTGTAACTCAAAAACTATTTAAGATATCGATTTAAAATTTTAGTATGGTATTTTTAAAGGTGTAACCTATCGAAATATGGAAAAAAAAATCGATTTTTTGAAAATTTCACACTAGGTGTGCCCCTTAACAAATGTTTCTTGAGCCCCCACCCTCATCAATACAAACAATAACTTTTGTGTCATTAATTATTAGGACGACACTAACTGATGGAATATCTCGCCCTTGGATGCCCTAAATTCCCGAAATTCAGGTAACTTCCGTAAAATCCATCAATTTTGAACGATGTACATATACGAAATTCTTTCTTAGATAAACGGTGCTCACAAATTAAATTTGAAAACCACCTGTTAAATGGTTCTCTTTGTAGCACCTATTCAAATTTTATTTTTTATTTTTTGTATAACTAGCGTTGCCTTTTTCAAAAGGCTCAAGTTTCAAATATTTTTTTTTTTATTTTTATGTTCACCCTTTTAAGAACTCCTAAGCTTCAATTAATACTCCTTTTTTTTTTTAAATAGAAGAATCAAAAAATCACAAAGTATTTGTATTAGTTAGTTATTAGCTATAATTTATAAATTTCAAAAGTTAAACCTAATTGCTTTTTTATTTATGCAAAAAAAATCCAAATCAAAACAACAAATAAATGCAATCAAAAGTTATTTTTTCGCATTAGAAAAAAATTCCTATAATTTGCTGTTAATGACAAGGCTTTAATTATTCGGATTTATTTCATTGTTTTTTAACTTTTCGGTTTCAATTAATTGGATTTGTACATATTACACAATTTAATATTATTAAGTCATCAAATAAAAACAAAAAAAATCGTATTAAGCTTTGTGCAGTTTTTTGAAACATATTTTTTAGACGATTGTAAATTTTAAAAAATATTTGTTTTTTCTAGTAATTACTTCACACAAAATGTCGTTACAAATTATTTGTTTCTAACACGGTTTTTATTATTGGATTATAATATTCAATTATTTTTATAAGCTCTTAATTATTCGATTTTTACAGCTAAACTTTATCATTTTCCTTTATTATTATTATTTAATTATTTACTGCTCGAAACTTACTATGTATATTCAATTTTTTGCTTTAAGAATTTCGAAAACTTTCACTCTCACTTGCACTTGATCGCACTGAGTTGTAGTATCTTTAATCAATTTAACTTTTCCGCGAATTCATTCACAAAATTTTACGAAATCCTTCGAACTGTAGCGGCACGTTAAGACTGAACGCGACTTCGAGCAACGACAGCAAAAAACACACGCAAATCCTTATGCCAGCGCACAGGACTTGTGACTACGAAAGCGATTCCGACGAACTGAAACTCTGACGTTGTCCGCCGAGTCCAACGATAAGGTTCGGCTTCGTGCTTGGCACTGAATGACTTACGCGAACTTGGCAACTCATGAAAGAACCCAAAATAGAAGCCACGCCGACGTCACACGATGTTTGGCCCCAAACACGAGGACGATGATGGCATCTGTGCTTGCAAGAAGCTACCATTGTCACATCGTCGTCATCTCGTATGGCAGCAACAACAACAACAACGACAACAGGACACAGCGCGCATTTGTTGCAACTAACATTTGGGCGCTCTCTTTTGTAGCATACTTTTGTGCTCTCGCACACTCGCTCTCTTTATTCAGCGCACTGCCGGCAAATGCACAGCTGTTTGACTTGGCGCCAAAATGTTTCATACAAAATGCGCAAGCGTAAAACTGTTATACGCACTACGGTGTGTGGGTAGTACAGTTTTGTCAAAGAGTTAAGTTGGATATATTCAGCAAGTTGACTTGGACAATGAGTTTTACTTTGGCAAAGGGCGGAGTTGGTTTTGGTCGGAGAGGGATTAATAGAAGTCACTTCATTTATAAGTTATAATTTGAGCTGAAAACCTTGCAGCTAATGCTCTTACAGAAGTAGGTTATGAATTTTATTTCCTAAGCTTGTTCTTAATAAATAAATATAAATATATTTGCAACTTTTTATAGAAGTCTCCTTGTTAATTGCAAGTTTTTATAGAAGTCTCCTTGTCATTTAACAAAAAGTTTCAGCCATCATAAAATTTGCCATCTATTGTTTATAAAATAAAGAATTTTAGTACAGAAAAATATAAAAAAACGAATTTCAGTAATAAAGCTTAGATGAAATTATAAATAAATCGTCACGTAACGAATGCGATATGATATATGTGAAGAAGGATAAACGAAGTTCAGTTCATTCCTGATATGCGATTAATTAGGGCAATGGCCAATTTTAGATAGATCCTTAATGCATTTCCATAAAAACCCGATCTCAGGCTGTTTAGACGAAATCTTAATCTCTTGATTAGGTCACATGAATCTACAAACTATTCTACTTGGAGAATTTTTTTTTAAAGTATTACGCTTACACACAAAGTGAAAGATTGTTGAAGTTTATTATCCTCAACTAGAAGAAAGCTGCAAAGTATAGAGATTATTGAAGAAATATTCTTCGAAAGACAAAAGCTGATTTATAGCTGTGGTGCCAAGAATGATGAATTTTAGTTAAATTTTTGTATCAATACTTCAGACGAAAATATAAACATTGTATATGGCTAGTTTGATATAAATTGATAATAATTGTTTTAAAGATAATACAGGCCAACATGGTTTATTTGAAAGCTAAGGGTAATTTTCGAAGTAATTTGCTGCATATAATCCATAATTGGTCTTAATTGGTCCATCACGTCAGGATTCTTAGATATTTGAGGTTATCTTATAGAAAAACGGCTGGTTTGCCTTCTTTTGAGGTTATTTACAGAGTGCAAAAAAGCGATCAATCACGATTCTTTTCGCAGAGTTACGCCGTAGTTACGGGTACATAACCTCAAATATATACATTTTAAAAGAGTTTTTTTTTTTTAAATTTTAAAATCGTCTTTCATTTAAAAGGCCAAAAACAATGCTTTTTCTCTAGCCAAATATGTATTTGAGCATTTCTGAGATCGAAGAATCAATGCAAATTAATTGAGCTGCAGAGGACTCTTTTGAGGGTTTTAAAACTTTTTTTTAATTCACAAAAGACCTTAAAAAAATTAAATAAATGACTTCATTTTTATGTTTTTTTTTATGTTGTAATTTTTTGTTTTCTTGTATCAAGTTTTGATTTTTTGTTTACGTTTTTTTTAAACTATGGAAATACATTTAAGTGAATTTTGTATAATATTCTTCTTTTTATATAGATTTCCTTTCCTAAAATTATTTTGCGGCTTTAAATTGTTAGCACCTACCGTCAGGGTTGCCAGTAAAAGTTACGGCAGTATAGCCATCTGGCGGACGGAATATAGCCAAAAGTAGCCAACTTCCTATATAAAATAGCTAAAAGTAAATAGCCAAATTATGAATCGAAAATTAACTCTCATATTTATTTTCTAACCCTTTTTTGATAGTTGAGTACTTTTTACGCAATACTGTGGATATTAAGTTATGTAATAAAATTTTTTACATACATACTTGTTAGTAATTATGTTTTGCGTAGTTATTGGTGGTAATTATTTTAATTTTGGGATTGGGTAATTACTTTAATTTTGGGAATACGACGAAAAAATTCAGTGCTCTAATTTTTTTATTGGTGAAGTCACAACCTCAAGGAACATGGATCGCAAAGAATCTTATAGTTAACAGAGCTAAATTATCTTCACTAATCTCTGTTTAAATATCTGTGCTTAGAAGTATTGTACAATAAATCTTTTATAAACTGCTTAGACTCTGCTTAAAATCTCCGTCTACAGTACGAACTCTGCTTAAAGTAATAAATCTCTGCTTACAACATATTTTGAACTTTTAAGTATCACAAAGATTAGGTAAGCTCACAGACTCGAGGAACGAATAAATACTTGGTTAACAGCTCAGAAATTGCACAAACATATTAGGCATCACGTAAAATATCAAGTAACTCGAGTTCTTCGGGAGTGAAATCGTTCGAGCTGACATCATATGTATGTACTACAGTACATATGTATAATATATGATGTATATTTTTGTATATATGCGAAGAGAGTTGATAAGTGACGAAACGCGCGGGAAATCAGAATAATAGCCAAAAAGTAGCCAAGATTTTGAGAAAATAGCCATTAAAATAGCCATAGCCAAGAATGATATTTTTTCTAGCCACACCTGATCAAATATAGCCACTTTGGCTATAAATAGCCAATACTGGAAGGCCTGCCTACCGTTTTAGTGCGATTAATTGATTTTTAAGTGACAATCGGTCGAAAAGATCGATTCTTGAAAATTGAAGATCAAGCGCAGCTCTACAATTGACATGGCCCCGATATTTGTAGGTTTGTGCAGTTGATAATCTGCCAGGCTTTATTTTAAGGAAATAATTCGACACCATTGAGAAGGTAACTCTTAAATTTTTATACCCTGTACCGTATGGTACCAAGGGTATATTAAGTTTGTGCAAGCCGAAAATGTATGTAACATATAGAAGGAGTCGTCGAAGATACCCCAAAGTTACCTAAAATATGATCAGGGTAAATAGGGAAGTCGATATACCCATGTCCGTCTGTCCGTCCGTCCGTCTGTCCGTCTGTCCGTTTGAACGCCTAGATCTCAGAGATGGTAAGAGCTAGAGTAACCAAACTTTCACATTAGATCCCATATTATTCCATAGGAGACAAGTTTATTTTATTTTTTTGATATTGGGGATAAATTATTGTATATAGGGGTGTTTGAGACGACCTCGACAAAAAAAAAGGTTTTAGATGGATAATTCGTTTGTTCATGAAGATATCGTACCCAAATTTGGTATTTAAAAGTTTTTTGTGGTTCCCAAGTACTGTACCAAATTTCATCAAAATCGGTTGACTATATCATATAGCGCCCATAGGACCGATCGGCCAAAATAACTTTTTTAAATCAAAATTCGCTATATTTTGTTTTTTAATAAAAATATCGTAACTAGATTTGGCGATTGGAAATTTTTTAGAGCACTTAAGCAATGTGCCAAATTTGAACAAAATCGGTTGACTATTTCATATAGCTCCCATAGGGCCGATCTTCCAAAAAATCAATTTTTTAACAAAATTTGTTGTGTTTTGATTGTTTGTTGAGATATTGGGACCAAATTTGATATTCGTAAGTCTTTTATAGTTCCTAAGCACTGTACTAAATTTAATCCAAATCGGTTGACTATATCATATAGCTCCAATAGGACCAATCGGTCAAAAAAATGTTTTTTATACAAAATCCGATTTGTTTCATTTGTTTGTAAAGATATTTGAACAAAATTCAGAATTCAAATCTTTTTTAAGATATTTAATCACTGTGTCAAATTTTATTGAAATCGGTTGACTATATCATATAGCTCCCATAGGAACAATTGGTCAAAAAAAAAATTTTTTGCCAAAAATTCTTCTGTTTTTGGTTTTCTGTGAAGGAACCGGATTTTATTGCCAGCTAGTGGTACAGGGTATCCAAAGTCACCCGAGCCCGACTTTACGTACGCCATTTTTTATAAATCGAAATGGTTCTCTAAAATCTATATATAAAATAAGGTATTTTGACAGCTCATACAGTCTCAAAAGAACTTCTTCAGATGACCTACGATTCCCTTCGAGAACTTACTGATAATTTCCGAGCAAGTATTTCAAACCCCAAAAAAATTATTTTTTGGGTTCATTCGGGCTTTGTGTAAATTTCAAAGAAAACCCCAAAATATTGAAAGATCGCCGGACAGCAAATCCAAAAGATTTGCATTCTTGGAGTTTATTCGACTTTGTTAAAAAAAAAAAACTTTTTTTTATTAATATATAATAATTATAATAATAATTATTTAACTAGACTCAAAAAGTTTTTAAAAATAATGCTGCATGATGGAAGTACTTTAGTCTTCCTAGAAACATCACACTTTTGTAAAATAATATTTATCCTTTATAATATAGCTGAGAACGGAATAAAGTTTTTATAAAAATATTATAACTGGAAACAATAATATTTTGTTGTAAAATGTAAAAGAATCTATTAATATTATTATTAAATGACAAAAAAAATGATTCGTTTTAAAAAAAATTATAATTATATAACTGAAATAAGAAAAATTATATTATTTATTCGTTAAGCTAAAAAAAAATATAAATTTTATAAGATTTTCGATTTTGCAATTTTAAAATGTAGGCACATTTGTTACTTTTCAAGCATTTTTTCTAAATATTTATTTTTGTTGCAAATTTTAAATTTTATGACACAAATGACAAAAATGTTTATTAAGATTTTTTCAATATAATTTAATCTAGTTTTATGAAGCCCTTGTCTAAATTTGTAAATTTGTGATCATGACTTAAGAATTTTTGGTTTTGTATGAAATTAAATATTTTTCACCTTAGTTCAAAAATTTAAATCTTATTTTAATTTTTTTGTGTATTTTTAGACTTCGATTGTATGGAATTACTTTTAGAACTAAAGTCAAAAATGCAAAAATCTCAAATCTGTAGTTCAGACGGATCGAACGCGTTCTTAAGTGGCGGAAGAGGAACGCTAGTGGGAACCAAGACGGACCAAGACGGTCAAAAACACGTGCTTCGAGGTGCAGATAGGGATTCTATCACCAAGGGTAGAAGGTCCAGCAATCTACCTACCTGAAACATTTCTTGGTAACGAATCGTCGTTGACGTCCTATGCTCCAATTAGCAGGTAAAGGAACATTTACATATATATATATATTTTATTTTTACTAGTAATGACGAGTTTCTAACGAAGCCAAGAAAGATTTGTTAAAAAAGAAATTTATTTGGAAATGTTATCCCTAAAAAATCAATCTTGCACCAAAGCAAGTAAGCAAGTAGTAAGTAAACCGCAAGCATGATAAATAGTCATCTCAAATTTTTGAGAGAGTGCCCGTCAATCAAATGTTATACAATCTTCACCAAATTTTTCGAATCATTTAATAAGTTCAAGCCGAAAATTTTGCATTCCGACATTTTAAGTTAAAAAAAAAAGCGAAAATAATTGCAGTCTAGTCTACAGGACTTTCATATTATCCGAATGCAAAAAAGTACTCTCTAAGACAAAATATGTCGGATTTGGTTAAAAAGCTATTAATATTAATTTTCTTATTAAAAATCTCAGAGATAAAGCCGCACGTTTTCCTTATAAAAGATAAAAGACGATTAAGACATTGTTCTCCAAAAAGGAAACCCACCTGTTTGTTTACATAGATAATGCAATAAAAAAAGCTTTTGTTCTTTAGAAGCATCAACATAAAATAATTGCTGCAAACAAACACACACTCCCTTACACCCTCCCACACACACACCTACACACACACATACAGTCTATATGATACCTCTGTGCACGTCACTTTGTTAAAGTAAAGCTTAGTCTGCATGGAAGCCATTTTGTTTTGCTAGCAAGGCGTCAAAAAGCGGAAGTGCAAAGTGTACCAAATTAATATGCTCTCTTTTGTGAGTAATTAAGAGCATAAATAATATATCCCATTATTTAACATTGTCTAAAATTTTCAAATACTCGAAAATGAGTTAGTAAACAAAGCAAATTTTTTGACTCTGAGCTTTAATTATAATTAGAGCTTTTTACTTTGAATAGCTAAATTGGATTACTGGAGCAAAAAAGTAAGCGCTGTCATTTAAAGGATATCCTGACAGATAGTATCATATGATGCCAGTAATCTGCTTTCACCTTCGTTGACATTGACATGCAAATAGTTAAAGTAAGTGGACGGTCGGCGGGCGGCGTAAGGTTATTAAAACAAATGCAAAGGAAGAAGCTTTCTGTAAAATGTTGATGAAGTGCAAAACAAAATAAAATGGATTAAAAATGCATGACATCAATTATAAGAAGTTTTCTTAATTTTCAGATGCTGCACAAAGTCTGCGCAATAATTCACATTGAGCTTCGCACAAAAGCACAAAACTTTTTCTTTATATGCGAAAACATGGCAGCTATATTTACACGCTCATACTCACACACACATGAACTCAAAATCACAAGGATGCGAGGGCAGTTTAATTATTTCTCAATGTAGGGTACTTTAGGTCTTAACATGAAATATTTTATACTGAGCGTTTCCAATCTCGTCAAAATGTGACGTTTGTTCAAAGTTGGGATGGACTCGAAAGGATGGTATCAAGACCCTATCATACAGTACCCACCTACTCTAGGTAGGTAGGTAAGTAGGTTACAGGTTAGCGTCCCAGCTCATTAAGGCCAAGAACAGGCCCTTGTAATACCAATAATCGGAGATGAAGATAGAGGAATAGACAGGAAAAATTAGGGAAATAGGAAAGTGCAGGACCATGCTTAACGTGGGATTCGAACTTGACCCATGATAGTCAAGTACACTGTTGCTAGAGTAAGTCTCTTTGAAAGACCTAAGTGACGCTAGGTCGTATTGAGTGTCACGTAGCCACCCTCTCCTGGGTATCTGGTCACATTGTCACGCCCAGTAACGAGGATGAGAACGAGTGCGGTTTATGGGTTTACGGACGTAAAAAGACCTCTTCAGAATGTCATATTGAAAATTTAAAGAAAGTCAGAACCAAGGTAGAACGTCAAACGAAGTATTGGGTTCAGTTTCCCCATCCATCACTTTAGCCAGGACTTAAAGAGAATATCCGAACTCCTGCGATTTACAAAAACAGTATAAAGATGGTAACAGAAATTGCAAAGGGCCACCGCATTATAGGCCTATAGGATGCATGTTCCCCATCATGAGTTTTGACATGGAAAGATGAGAAGATTCAATACAAATATATACAATAAGGATAAACTGTTATTGTTGGAAACGCTTCTTATCTGAAAAAAAGGATTCTTTGAAGATATAGTATGTCTATAAAGGACCTCGATGATCTTTATATCGATTCTATCGATTATATCGATGGTTCAGCAAGAAGAGAGACTTAGGAAGCCCCCTTACTTTCCACCCTTTTCCAGTCCTTTTCCTCATCTTTCATTCCACTTCCTTTCTTCGTTATTAGGCGATACAATGGAACACAAAGTCTCTGGTTGATCTTGATCTAAACAGCGTAGCCAAACTAATTCCGCGAATTGTAGTTTCTTTCAGTTGTGAACTATTTCTTCTATCCAAGTCTTATACTGCTGCGCTACTTCTTTTGGTGTGGATATAGAAAATAGTGTCAGAGGAAATGTTTAGAAAACTAGTTGAATTTTTAATTCGAAAGACCCACTTTGGCCTTCTTTGATATACGTTCCCAAGAAAAGTAACTACCACTCCGATTTTTTATCTCATATGAGTTCCTTCTTAAGATTCAGATACGGAATGCAAAAATATGCAAAATAGGTTTGGATAGTTGCGAAACTGCCTAAGGAATTTTTTTTTTGCGTGATCAATTATTTGAGACTTTCAGTGTTACCTGCTCTGATATCAGGGACCTTGCATTCGATTTGCCGAGTGGGGCAGTGAACTTATTAAAGCCCCCTTCATATCTGCCAACATTGCTATGTGCTTAACAAAATTCGGCAACTTCGGAAACAACATAGTCTTACAATAAAAATAAATATGTCGTCACCCTGGGGTGACGCATATCTCTAATTGTGCATTTCGTACCGCTGATTCCGAATCCTTCGGGTTGGGTGCTGATTCTATCCTATACTCAAAAACGTCACAAATGTTGGTTATCGAAACCGGCTGTCCGGAAAAGTTTTTTTGTATTTTGAGGCAGCTGAATCCGAATCCGTGGCCAAGAAGATGCCAGAACGATGGCTTTCGAAGATAACCCCTACAATACCTCGTTTTGAAGGATTTTTTGAGGTTATGTTCTTCTTGCCCTTAAGTGCTATTGCATTTTTTAACCTCGTATTCGGATTCTTTGGCCTTAAAAAGATATAGAATAAATGGTCTGATCAAGAAATCTCAAAATCTTCTTTTTGTGAGAAGCTGTATAAGTATTTATGTAAAACATTTTTTCAAGTCCGATCGCCTGCAATCCTCCGCAACATTAACTCAATAAATCTTCTCTTTAGAAACCTAGAACTGGCTTCTTTTTTATTTCGCATCCTTGGATAGATAGTTCTTTTAAATTCCGATGGAAACTTCGAGAGCTGCAGTCCAAGTTTAAGCACATTTTTATTCCTACCCGTTTTTGAAAAGAAGTTAGTCATCAAAATCGGGATGTAGAACCATTTAGACTATAACATATAATTTTTATATTTTTTATTTTTCTGGGATACCAGCTATATGGAGGAATCTACTATAACTACTATATTCCGGACTCCTAACTGGTACACAGCACCTCACATTGGAAGAAGAGAGTCAAAAAGTGTCTTATTAAATATGAAGGGAATTCGAGTTGGTACAGTGTATTTTAAAGTTGGGAAGGTAAGACTGTGTAATTCCCCAATTTTTAGCATTAAGTGGAAATCTCCAAGGTTATTATAGACGGTATGTCCTCAAATGAATATAGAAGACTGTGCAGAAGTTTTCGTACAAAGGACGCAGGTGAAGGAGCCCATGAGTTAACATTGCAACTTGCAGTTACAGTCTTACTAGTACTACCAGAATTCAGAAAACCATTTCTTAATGTTACAAATTTTTGATACAGGAACCCATAAAATGTAATATATTAATTTTAATTTTCATTCAATCTTTAAAACTTTCGTGAATGAAACAGCTGGCTCAAAATCCCAAAAGAATCTATTATCATAGGATACTTGACAGAAGGTACTTGCTTGGAAACTTTTTAAGCTGCCCTCGTAGAAATACACACACAGTGACACCCGCATACATATGCAGCCACACATGCATGTATTGGTGTGCATTTGTTTATTCCTCGATTGCGTACAAACATTTGCATTTGCATAGACAAGTTAAAAGCATCGCTGGAAAACTCTCAGCTCGAACCCCGCCGCAGCCCGAACCCCACTTTACTTTATCTGAACTCAAGTCTGCATACAATTTGTGAGCACTGTAGCCCAGTGTGTTGGGGTTAGAGAGGCTTACGCACTGTGGCTGGGCTGCAGTGCATCAGCGCATTGGCAAAGTGTGGAAAAACTCTTGCATGTGAAATTGCAGATTTCATATGCAAATTTTTCACTTCTTCAGAAAATTATTCAAATTACTTGCAAAACGTTCGTTGACAGACGGCTCGATGCAGTGTGCACAACCAGAAGCAATACACAACAAAATGGCGCACTCTCTCTATCTCACTCTCTCACTCTCTAACACAAGTCAAAGTTCAGGTTTGTGTGTTATTTTTTGTTTTTTTTTTTTGTGCCTGCCTGCTGCATGTCCTTAGACTTAAAGCCGCCCTGCAGCCTTGAGCGATAAAACGACGTTATGACGATTTACTAAATTAAGTATTTAACTGTTTGCACAGAGCTCACTGAACTGACATGATGAAAGGTCAAATATATTTACAGCAATCAATCAATCAATCAAATCAAAATGTAACTTACTTTTTTTTTCTCATTTTTTTGGCGGCAGTTGCGTAACTCAGGACTAAGACCTTGACTGATTGTCTAAGGACTTTGCTTGTAATCCTTTAATATTATTATATAATTAACATACATCATTTTCTTATGTTCTCAAGCTCAAGCATAGCAACAACAACAACAATAAGGCCAACAACAGGCAAACAAATCACACAGCGCAAGTCAAGTCAGTGACTAAGCATTTCTTGGCTTATCCAAGTTACATTTTTGTTATACCTTTGGAAAGGGTATATTAACTTTGGCAAGTATTTGGAAAGCCAAACACAAAAGTCTAATAATAACTTTCAAGGTCGTACCAGGAGTCTCTAAGTTAGTCTATTATATTTTTGTTGTTCGTGATTGATAATTTTTCTGGGTTTAACTTTTTTCGTAAGCCTTTGACATAATCATCTAAATTAAGATGTTTGCTCGGCTTTAAAGACTTTTATCTTAATTTAAAACTTGTAATGTTATTTTAAGAGTTTTGATCTCGCTTTGAAGGAATGAAGTTGAAGAGTGCTGAAAATCGCAATTAAAGAATTTCTTATTTTTCTTGCTTTTAATGTTAATAGAGTGTTTGCTTAAGTTTTGAGAATTCTCGATCTTTTTGAAATTAATAAGGATTATTTTTTTTTTTTATCTTAATTCAAGACTTTTTTAATGTTTGGGCACTACTAAAAGTCTAATATTTTCGATTTTTCATTTAAGATTTTTTTTTTTCCTCGAATATTTATTATTGGAAATCAACCCTTTTAATGGGTTATAATCCAACATTTATGAAAAAGTAAGTCACTATACACTTAAAATATATATAAGATTACTCTATATATATATTGTACAATATTTAAAAGAAGAATCAAAATCAAGTAGATTCTATGATATGACACGCCTTCTGAGGTCGTTTGGATGAAGGCGTTTTAGTCGTCTTCTTGGTCAATGACCGGCCAGGGAACATGCAAGCGAGTTCGGATGGTTCCTTATGCGATCAGCATAACGGTCGCTAAGTTTATTCAATACATCACCCACATAGGGAATGCCTAGATCCTTGTGAAGGTTTCGATTTCGGATATATCACGGGGCATCGGCAATTTTGCGCAAAGTTTTGTTTTGTAAAATTTGGATTTTTTTAATATTTGACTTGGCAGCTGCTCCCCAGATTTGAATGCCATAAGACCAAGTTGGCTTTATTAAACTCTTATATAGAATTCTTTTATTATCCAATAATAACTTGCTATTTCTACCAAGTAGCCACTCCATTTTGCCAAGTTTGGTTCTACATCTTGCTCTTATTATTTTAATGTGGTCCCTCCAACACAATTTGTTGTCGAGGTAAATTCCGAGATACGGGTGTGATGTTTTAATTGGAATTATCTCTCCATTTAAAGTAAGCGCAGGACTTGGGTCTTTCTTTAACGGAAATAAAACGCTGGAAGATTTGTCACCATTAAGCTGGAAGTTCCAACGTTTCGCCGAAGTTGCTATAATGTCCAGTTTGTTCTGTAAGGTATCAGCAGCCATTTGAACGCTGGAGGAAGACGAAAGAATGACAGTGTCGTCAGCATACGTTGCCGGTATAAGCTCAGAACTGCCCGTCGAGCTCGGCATGTCCATAGTAAAAATGGTGAATAAAAATGGAGATAGAATGCTGCCTTGCGGCACTCCAGCTTTAATGGTCCGTCGTTCCGAGAGTTCACCTTTTACCATAACTTTGAAAGATCGATTGTCAAGAAATGATTTTATGATTTCATAATAAGGAGCAGGAAGGGCAGATTTAAGTTTTTTTAGTAACCCTGCAGGCCACACTCTGTCAAAAGCCTGCTTGACATCCAAAAATGCTGCCAAGTTATTTTTCGAAAGAAAGAAATTTTTAGCATGGTATCAAAAAACCCCATTCTAACTTTATCGACCTATTGATAATGGCAGGAGGAATTATTATTATAGGGTGTCTAAATGAACCGAACTCAGGTGGATCTATTGTACTCCATTCATGGCTTAGAGCTCTACCAAACGTCCTAAGGCTCGCATGTATTGCAGTATTTTGTTTAGCCTTATAGTAACAACGATCTCCGATGGGAAAACGTACATGCCCAGGAGCTTGTTTCTTTTACCGGTGAGTGCCATATATTCGAAGAAGTTTCTTCTTCCATGCTTCCGACATAGTCCACTATCCACTATGCCAATTTTGTTTAAGTGGATGCGGAGCTTATAATGTCCCATCAAAAGGTCCGTCAGGATTCTCACGGTGTTGTTCCCGTGCGTTACCATGACTTTGAACCTCTTACGGTTATAGTTGGAGAGGAGGGCTTTTGACTGTTTAAGACCTGGTATCTGCACCCAGTAAATCAGTCGTTTTTTATTCTCCTCTATTCTCAGTAGATTCCGTACCACGTGGTTACCAATCCCACAGTGTGGTTCAGGACCGATTAGCGTAGTTGCTGCACCGGTTCTTGCAAGCTAATCTGCCATCTCATTTCCAGGAATATTGTTATGTCCTGGAACCCATCTAATTGTGAGCTTATTCCTGGATCCTAAATTATCCAGTGACATTCTCACAAACCAGCCTTGATGTGATCTTGGCTTTGCTTAATGCCTTTATTGCTGCTTGACTATCAGACAGGATGAAAATATCCTTGACAGGGGGAAATAAGAATAAGATTTCAAAATTTGTTAGATAGATAGAGTTGAAGCTACCTCAACAAATGTCCAAGCACCTAATCTTAGAGTTGAGAGCAATGAACGTTCGTTATTTTACTTTTAGAATAAAAACAAATAAAATCCCTTTCAATCAACATCAAAACTATTCTTAAGCCAAATGGACTAACCGGCAAGGGTATCCAAACGAATGTTCATTAACGGTAACAGGTCCTTCTTGTTGTTTTACGCAGAGTTGCTGTTGTTGTTGTTGCAAAGTTGCGCCATAATTCGCTGACATTAAGCCAAATATGAAATGAAACGCAACGGCTGTGGCGCCTCTGAAATCCTGCTGTGGTATTTATTAAAATCTACAAGGATTTCAGTCATCAAAAGATAAACGCAATTACAAAGCAGTTAGGGAGCAAGGACGCAAACAGCAAAGGGAGCACGTCCAAGAAGAACCAGAAGAAGACGTTGTAAGACGTAGAAGAGGATGAGGAGCAGCAGCACAATGGCTTGGTGTGAAACATGTAAATTAGCGTGAAAAACTTTGGCACCCACGACGACCGCTCAACGCGCTCAGACGAAGGAGTTAAAGTTCATTTGAAACTAAATTTGCATATTTAAATGGTTTAACGTTGAACCAGTGTACCCCTGCAGAGCCATCGCCCTCGCACCCGATCCCACTCTCTCTCCCTGGCATATAACAAATGAATGGCAGTCAGTTACTTGGCACTTTGGCAGTTGAAACATGCAAAGAAACCGTCGAGGAAGTGGCAAGAACGTCGACGGTGGCGCCACTGTCCGTGACACTTACTGCAGACAGTCGCTCAACGCCTTGTCACGTTCCTGTTGCCTCATAAAAGTGAGATTGAATTTTGAGCGTTTCGTGGAAATGATGCTGAGACTGAGACCCAGAAGATGGAGCCACCAGCTGAGGTTCGAGAGAGAGGCTGAAAAGCTGAGCGCCAAACGGTTGTCTTTTACTTTTACTGTTTTTAACGTGTCTAACCAGCAATTTACATAAACGCCCTGCTGTCTACGTGAACTGAGACTGAGCGTGTAGCTGTGTGCGTGTCAAAACGAGGGTAGACCAAAAAGTAATTGACCTAGGCAGGGCACCAAGCTGGCGAATATTTACATTATTTATTTATTTTATTCTAATGGTAGTAATGTCAGAGGGTTGCTAGTAAAGTTTCTGATTGCTGAATTTGTTGGATTAAATATATTTTAATATAGGGGTATGCCAATATATTTATGGCAGCCATAAAGCATCATGGAGTCCCGATTATAGGTATTCCTATCGTCTGCAAGAGGTCGCTTGAAATAAAAGATTTTTAGTAGTCTTAATGATATACGTCAGACAACAAAATAAACTTTGGTGGAATCTTAAGTGATCCTCGTTACGGCACTCTACGTAGTCTAAAAATCATAGCATACATGTCATTAAAATTATTCAGAATGGAAATAATTATATAAACTGATTATATGAAAAGCCTAAGGAACCGCAAAATTATTATTGGGATTTGTACACCCAAGAAGAAAACCGCCGCTTTTTCCCAGGATTTGAGGCTTTATTGTGAAAAACTCATTACATACTCATTCTTCAAAATAATTTCCATTGTTAGCCACAACTTTTCCCATCTTTTTGGCAGCTTCTGAATTCCTCGTCGCAAAAATTTTCTTTCTTTTGACGCGATCCAAGAATCGATCCAATTTTTGGCTTCTTCGAAAGAACGAAAGTGCTGTTCGGCCAGGTCATTCGTCATCAATCGGAATAAGTAAAAATCAGAAGGGGCGATGTCAGGAGAGTAAGGCAGGTGGGGTGGGATATCCAATTTCAAAGTTTCCAGGCATGTTTTCACTACCTTGGAAACATGTGACAGAGCGTTGTCATGTAGAAGTATGACCTTATCGTGTCTTTCCGAGTATTGCGGGCGTTTTTCCTTCAACGCTCGACTCAGACGTTGTAGTTGCGTCCGCTACAGGGATTCTGTAATGGTTTCGCCTGGATGAAAGAGTTCATAGTACACTACGCTGAGCATCAGCTTCGAGCCATGAATGTTCGGTTTCGCTGTTGAAGTTGTTGCATGCCCGAGAAGCCCCTACGATTTTTTCTGCTTCGGGTTGTTATAGTTTATCCACTTTTCATCGCCGGTCAGGATTCGATGCAAAAAACTCTTTCTGTTTTGCCGTTGGAGAACTTGAGTTGAAATGCGCCGTTCGATGTCCTTCGGCTTCAGTACGGCACCCAATGTCCCAGTTTCTGAATCATTCCTAAGCTTTTTAGGCGATGAGAAACGGCTTGCTGAGACACGCCCAATAAATTTTCAAGTTCCTGTTGCATTCTACGACCATCTTCATTCAGTAAAGTCTCTAATTCGGTATCCTTGAACTTTATCGCGGGTCCGGGACGAACCTTGTCTTGCACGTCATAATCGCCATTTTTATACTTGACCTACATTTTTTTCTTCCCGCGAATGACCCTTGTTCGGCTCAAATTTTGACATTTTCGCACACGAACAAAACAAAGCACAGTAAAAATAGACAAGCGAGATTCTGTGGAATCCTATGGGAAAACGGCGGTTTTCTATTTTCCTATAAAATAAAAAATAGTCTTCTCACAGCATGCTTCGTATAGATTTTTTATTTTAACAGGAGGTTGGTGAAAAAAACATTTTACAAATTTTTGAAAAAAAAATAATATGAGCGCTTTTTAGAACAATAAAGTCTAGGGCGATCAGAAATCCAGGATTCATTATTTAACCTACATTGTAGTTGGCCAATGTAGAATTGTATGTTCTAATCCCCAACGTGTACTTTCCAATGAAGTGGCTACTTCTTAGACCTATACTTTTCTATCCACCCTCGTATCTCAATGTGTATGTGTTTTTCGTGTTTTTCGTACAGTCTCTTATTAACTTTAATAGGAACGATGAACTTGAACTCTGTTGGCGCATAAAGCCAACGCCGAGTGTTAAACTGAGCTAACTTAACAAACTGACTCACTCTCTTTTTCTCTCTCTCTCCGGGAAAAGAAAGTCAAAGTTTTGGCGCTCAAGTGAAAAGTAAAAGTTTTGCTCTCATCTCCGAAACCGGAAGTCATTAACAAACACATAACTCAGCCTAGCTTTTAGTATAAGTGTTAGTTATGTGTTTATATGTTTATTAAGTGTGCGTGTGTGCGTGTGTGCTTTTGTGTGTGTGCGTGCTTGTTGCATGATGGGCAGCAAATTAAATTGATGTCTATGAGAATGAGACAAACGCTACGTGCCCCAGTTGAGCAATTGAGAGCGAAATGTTGTGTGTGGCACATGCAACAACCTGGGAATAGACAACATTGTCATAAATTGCGCTTTTGGCAACCTTCATGCGTCAAATATGTCGCATTACGCATACGCACTGTGACATGCCAATACTAAACACAAAATGGCGATGTCACAAGAGGATTCGTGGGATTCAAAAATATGCGTTGCATGGAATCTCGCGATATCAAAATGCAAAAATCAATAAATAATTTAGCCAAACCTCTTGTAGGAGATAAAAATTGACGAAAAAAAATGAAGAGTCAGCTAATTTTGATATAACAAAAGTTGAAATACCCTTCTTGGGAGTTTGTTATGTACTATTTGTAATATTTTGCTAGCAAATTATAGAAGAAGCTTTAAAATTTTGAAAATTAATCAAATTTCCAATATTCATAGGTGTAAGAAAATTATTAACAAAAAAAAATTAAGAGAAATAGAGACTGTTACGGTGTTCAAGTAGCCATTGTGGCCGTGGTGGTTGTTTTTCAATTCAGTTATTCAAGTTCCAGACCTTGACGGTACGATCCTAACCGCAAGAGACAATGATGGGGTTGGAATGGTTGGGCGAGAAACGCACGCAGGAAACCCAGTCAGTGTGGCCATCCTCCTGGATGGTCTTGTCGCGAGAGCCGGAGACAATCTGACGGTGGTCAGCGGAGCAGGCGACAGAGAGCACATCCTTCGAAGCGACGAGTGGTCTTGCCAGCAGCCAAATCCCATAGCCGCAAAGTCTGATCCCATCGGATGAGAGCACAACATCGCTGATGAAGTGAGAGTGTCCATAAAGACGCTTCTGGGAATAGCCGTAGCCGTAGTTGATATCCTCATCGCAGGCCAACTTCCAGACAATCAAGGTATTGTCACGAGACGCCAAAATGATCGGTATCGGGATCCTTGGGGTTGGTGGCGATCTGGGTGACCCATCCATTGGGGCCGATCAAAGTACCACGCAATTGCAATGTTTCAGACATAATTAACAAATTATTTAATTGCTCGGTAGCAAGGAAACACGTCCAACGAAAAAGAGGGTCGAGGAATACGAAACCCTATTCTTAAGATCAATTTTCGAGATATTTTCGAAAAACATTTTTTTGGGCATTTGTTTCAGTTATTCGTTGGGTCATAGAATTCGAGTTGGGAGAAAGCTAAATTTGTAGCGTTCTCGGCTTTTACAATAAGGAAGATAAATTATATAGGACTTTCCACATCAGATTGCAAATAATATAGCTTAACATTCTGCTAGATTTTAATTAAAAATATAGACATTAATAAAAAATATTCTAGAGAAATTAAGTTTGCACGTACATATTTCTGAGATTCCAACTGAACTATCTTTTTGTATAAATACAATTGTTTTAAATTTTTTTTAAATAAAATGTACATAAAAATGTCCTGTGCGCTCTTAATTTTTATCAAGTTCAAGTATAAAGGGTCTTAGCTTTCATTTTTTATGTTAGTTTATAGTTTTATTTCAATTCTCAAATTATTAGATTAATTATTTTTATATCACCTGATAACGTTACATAAATTATAAAAAATAAATGTTTATACGTATAAATTTTATACAATTGAAATCAATAATCATCATTTTTAAAAAGATTATATTTCCTAAAATTGCTGCTCTGTGGCGGGCATTTCAAGGACTATTTACCTTGAAATGCCCGCCACAAGCAGCAATGATTTTTGTATGTAGGTTTATTATGGAAAAAAATCCATTTAACAGGTAGTTTTTGTAAAACAAAATGAACAAAAAATTGTTGGATTAAATATTAAATTATTAAAATAATTAAATTTATTGTAAAGCTGACCATTTAAAAAAAAAAAAAAATGACAAAAAACTTTTTGGAAAAATATATTTGTTATAATAATTTAAAAAACAAAGTCTCCAAGTTTAAAGAAAATTTGTTCTTTGAATCCAAATTAAAAATTGTGTCGTTGGATAAAATAATATTAATTTATACAGATGATTTCGACTTAAATATTGACAAAATTTTGTACAAAATGTATCTTTCTATAGATTCCTTCATCCAGAGTATTTGATATATTTTTAAAACCTTATCAGTAACTGAAAAAAAAACTTTTTTAAAAGAAAAACAAAAATTATGCTTTTTTAAGTTATTTCAAGTTTATATTCATTCTCATTCACAGTAACGTGCCGGTCTTGATCATCACGGAAGAAGTACGGCCCAATGACGCCGCCGGCCCAGAAACCGCACCAAACCGTAATCAGGATGTAATGGTGACTCATGGAGCTGCCTGAGTCATATTTTGCTTATTGGCGAAGCCATTCAGCCAGAAATGGGCCTCGCTGACGATGATTTTTCGATGAAAATCCGGATCATTTTCAACATACAAAAGACGCTTCTGGTGGTCAAGCGGCTTCAGTTCTTGCGTTAATTTGATCTTGCTATGTAATGTAGGCCAAGATCTTTTCGCAAAATTCGCACCACGACGTCACAGAGATGCCCAACGCTTGAGAACGACTTGTGAGAGACTGAATTGCGTCTTCCTCAATTGATGCGCTAGCGGAAGCAATATTCTCGATACTATGGGCACTTTTTGTCTCACGGGCACGGGAGCATTTTGTACTGTGCCTTTGGATTCAAATGTTTCCACTAGACGCTCAATTGTTGATCTGGCAGGACAATTATGACGACCATAAATTGGACGTAGCGCTCTTAAAGTTGTGGCCACTGACTCCGAATTTCGGTAGAAAATTTTTAATAATTTCAACTCGTTGTTGGATCGTTTATCTTCCAATGATGAAATGGCAAATCTTACTGAAGAGAAATGTAAAGAGAGCGGGAAAAAATTTGACGTCGTTTGCTGTCCATATCGGTCTACTATTGTAGCGTCCCTATTGAAAAACTCGATATTATTATGAAGATTAACTTCTAAATATAATTTTTAAGTGCACTGATACAATTTTTTTCTGCCTAAATTTTATAATTATTATTATTATTGTTAAAATATTATAAAATTAAAGCAAATTGTTAAACTAACTAAATTTATCAAATAATAAAAATAAACGAGCTAAAATTATAAGTTACTATATTTTATTATAATATTTATAATTATTATTATTGTTGAAATATTATAAAAATAAAGCAAATTGTTAAACTATTATAACTAAGTTTATCAAATAATAAAAATAAACGAGCTAAAATTATAAGTTGTTATATTTCATTATAATTTGTATAATTATTGTTATTATTTTTAAAATATTATAAAAATAAGAACAATTGTTACACCAACTAAGCTAACTAAATTTATCAAATAATATAAATAAATAAGCTAAAATTGTAAATAACAATATTTTATTATAAATTCTATAAATATTATTACTTTTGAAATAAAAATAATAAATAATAATAAAATAAATGATTTCGAAGATAAATATGGCACCCGGAACAATATTGATCTTATAGCAGCTCCTATATATCTTATAACCAAGCATTACTTTAAATATTGCATATAATTGAAAGATTTAATTTTTATTAAGAGCATTTTTTACGAACCTTACACGAATTGTAATTACTAATTTAAAAAAAAAGTTAGTATTCTATGATTTCAATTTCTGTTTGCTGGGTTTCCAGCTGCGATTGGATAGGCTTAATATATTTTTAAATTTAAAAATTAATAACAATTTATATTCTTTAATTTATATTCTTTTTATATTTTTTTTCTTTTCAGATGTGTGCGTTGTTGTTAAAATTTTGGGAGGGCCCTATATAGTATGCAATATTCAGTATAGTATTTATGTATTCAAAGAAATTATTTATGTAAAAATAATTACCTATTTATTTAATAATTTAAATGTATTTTACAATAATATACTTAAGAGCTAGAGTACTAGCAAAAATTAACTCAAAAAGTGTAAATAGTTTTTATAAAATTATTTTTAATATGATTTTTTTGTATTGAATAATTTTTATTTTTAAACATTTATTTTGTATATATTTAAATAAAATTAGAAAATCGTACTTACTCCTCAAGTTTGGAGTTAAGTTTGGAATATAGATTGATGAGGTAACTGAAAAATTTTGAGAACCAAAGGAACAAATAAAAAAAAATAATCTTTTTTTTTCAATTCAACAAAAGCGCTTTGAATTAATATACAATCTTAAAATCTCTTCTAATTTAGAATAAATTTGTACTTTATAATTTGATATAAATAAATAAATATATGCTATATCTATTAAGACACCGCAATAGACTGGCGAAAAGGCTTTTTGATGAAAATCTAATTAAGATTCTTTAAAAAAGCAGTTACAAAAACCAAACTCACCTTGGGAAATGATGAAGAACTAAACAGTACTCAAATTCCGATTTAGAAGAGTAACAAAACTCAATTGTGATATATAATACTTCTAAGGAACCCAAAAAATATGCCTCCAGCTGGATTGACGATTTTATTCAATAAGTGTAAGCAAATTCATTAAAATAAATTGTATTCACAACCTGAAGGCCCTGTTGCTCTGGCTTCAAATACTTTATATTTAGAATTAAATTCTAATTTATAAATATATAAATAAATAAATATTATTCAGATTATTTATTACATTTGAATATAATTTCCAAAAAAAAAAACAAAAAATTGTTAAAATATGTAAGCGTTAGTTATATATAGAAATTAAGAAACTAATTTAAAAGGATTGTAATAGCTATTAAATTTTATATGAATAAAAAAATAATTGAAATGAAAAAAGAACCTCTTTTTCTTATATAATATTTGAAAGTTTTCAGATGGGTTGTGGATTTTACAGGATCTTAAATATTGCTAAATCGAATGACCTTGAGCTGCAGCAGCTCAAAAACAGCAGTACGAATAAATTCAATAAAAAATTTCATTTGAAAATAGAAAAAAAACAAAATTTAACCCACCAAAGTGGCAAGCAAAACTAATGCATTACAGCGACACAGCAAGCTCAGTACAAACGCAAAAAAATGCATATGTATTTGTTGCCGATCACTGCTTTAATCTGAAAACAAAAAAAAATTTTTTTTTAAATGTACTTTTGCAATTTTTCCATACAAAATGGGTCTTCAAAGCAGCTGAACTACCAGGCGAACAGAAATGCAGAAAATTCAGTAGGCAACTTTAAATTAGCAACTTAAAGTATGCTACAAAATTTTGACAAAAAAAATATTTTCAAAAAAAAAGTGTGGCATACTTTTAGTGACACTTTTACAAAAAAATTTTTCTGCAGCCACTTGCTTATGATTTCTGTTCGCCTGGTAGCTGAAATCAGTTCAGAGCCAAAAATTAGCGAAAGTCGCTTCAAATTTTTTTTTTTTTTTTGCCAAATCGTTCGCAGTAAATTTAAATATTTGAATTTTAGTAACGGTTTTAAGCTGTTTAATGGGTTTGAAACAACAAAATGTTTCTTTCCATAGATTCCTTCAGCCAGAATAATTAATGTATTTTTAAAGATAAGCAACTGAAACAAAATATCCTTTTTTAAAAATAAAAAAACATGGTTTTTTAAGTTTTTCAGTTTATTTTTATTTCAAAAATAATAATATTTATACAATTTATAATAAAATATTGTTGCTTACAACTTTAGATAAATTTAGTTAGTTTAGTTAGTTTAACACTTAGCCTTATTTTTATTATATGATAAATTTAGTTAGTTTAACAATTTGCTTTATTTTTATAATATTTTAACAATAATAATAATTATAAATATTGTAACAAAATATGGTAACTTATAAT
The DNA here is from genome assembly GCA_037043745.1 of Chymomyza amoena. Classification (NCBI taxonomy): domain Eukaryota; kingdom Metazoa; phylum Arthropoda; class Insecta; order Diptera; family Drosophilidae; genus Chymomyza; species Chymomyza amoena. The sequence continues at coordinate 30,280 of JBAMAX010002508.1, forward strand.
TTTAGCTTGTTTATTTTTATTATTTGATAAATTTAGTTTAAAAATTTGCTTTATTTTAATAATATTTTAACGATAATTATAAATATTATAACAAAATATAGTAACTTATAATTTTAGCATGCTTTTTTTTATTATTTGATAAATTTAGTTTATTTTTATAATATTTTAACAATAATAATTATAAATATTATAAATAAATATAGTAACTTATAATTTTAGCTTGTTTATTTTTATTATTTGATAAATTTAGTTTAACAATTTGCTTTATTTTTATAATATTTTAACAATAATTATAAATATTATAACAAAATATAGTAACTTATAATTTTAGCTTGCTTTTTTTATTATTTAATAAATTTAGTTTATTTTTTTAATATTTTAACAATAATAATAATTATAAATATTGTAACAAAATATAGTAACTTATAATTTTAGCTTGTTTATTATTATTATTTGATAAATTTAGTTTAACAATTTGCTTTATTTTTATAATATTTTAACAATAATTATAAATATTATAACAAAATATAGTAACTTATAATTTTAGCTTGCTTTTTTTTATTATTTGATAAATTTAGTTTATTTTTATAATATTTTAACAATAATAATTATAAATATTATAAATAAATATAGTAACTTATAATTTTAGCTTGTTTATTTTTATTATTTGATAAATTTAGTTTAACAATTTGCTTTATTTTTATAATATTTTAACAATAATTATAAATATTATAACAAAATATAGTAACTTATAATTTTAGCTTGCTTTTTTTTATTATTTAATAAATTTAGTTTATTTTTTTAATATTTTAACAATAATAATAATTATAAATATTGTAACAAAATATAGTAACTTATAATTTTAGCTTGTTTATTATTATTATTTGATAAATTTAGTTTAACAATTTGCTTTATTTTTATAATATTTTAACAATAATTATAAATATTATAACAAAATATAGTAACTTATAATTTTAGCTTGCTTTTTTTTATTATTTGATAAATTTAGTTTATTTTTATAATATTTTAACAATAATAATTATAAATATTATAAATAAATATAGTAACTTATAATTTTAGCTTGTTTATTTTTATTATTTGATAAAGTTAGTTAAACAATTTGCTTTATTTTAATAATATTTTAACAATAATTATAAATATTATAACAAAATATAGTAACTTATAATTTTAGCTTGTTTATTTTTATTATATGATAAAGTTAGTTAAACAATTTGCTTTATTTTAATAATATTTTAACAATAATTATAAATATTATAACAAAATATAGTAACTTATAATTTTAGCTTGTTTATTTTTATTATATGATAAAGTTAGTTTAACAATTTGCTTTATTTTTATAATATTTTAACAATAATTATAAATATTATAACAAAATATAGTAACTTATAATTTTAGCTTGTTTATTTTTATTATTTGATAAAGTTAGTTAAACAATTTGCTTTATTTTAATAATATTTTAACAATAATTATAAATATTATAACAAAATATAGTAACTTATAATTTTAGCTTGTTTATTTTTATTATATGATAAATTTAGTTAGTTTAACAATTTGCTTTATTTTTATAATATTTTAACAATAATTATAAATATTATAACAAAATATAGTTACTTATAATTTTAGCTTGCTTTTTTTTATTATTTGATAAATTTAGTTTATTTTTATAATATTTTAACAATAATAATTATAAATATTATAAATAAATATAGTAACTTATAATTTTAGCTTGTTTATTTTTATTATTTGATAAAGTTAGTTAAACAATTTGCTTTATTTTAATAATATTTTAACAATAATTATAAATATTATAACAAAATATAGTAACTTATAATTTTAGCTTGTTTATTTTTATTATATGATAAATTTAGTTAGTTTAACAATTTGCTTTATTTTTATAATATTTTAACAATAATTATAAATATTATAACAAAATATAGTTACTTATAATTTTAGCTTGCTTTTTTTTATTATTTGATAAATTTAGTTTATTTTTATAATATTTTAACAATAATAATTATAAATATTATAAATAAATATAGTAACTTATAATTTTAGCTTGTTTATTTTTATTATTTGATAAAGTTAGTTAAACAATTTGCTTTATTTTAATAATATTTTAACAATAATTATAAATATTATAACAAAATATAGTAACTTATAATTTTAGCTTGTTTATTTTTATTATTTGATAAATTTAGTTTATTTTTATAATATTTTAACAATAATAATTATAAATATTATAAATAAATATAGTAACTTATAATTTTAGCTTGTTTATTTTTATTATTTGATAAAGTTAGTTTATTTTTATAATATTTTAACAATAATAATTATAAATATTATAAATAAATATAGTAACTTATAATTTTAGCTTGTTTATTTTTATTATTTGATAAATTTAGTTTAAAAATTTGCTTTATTTTAATAATATTTTATCGATAATTATAAATATTATAACAAAATATAGTAACTTATAATTTTAGCTTGCTTTTTTTTATTATTTGATAAATTTAGTTTATTTTTATAATATTTTAACAATAATAATTATAAATATTATAAATAAATATAGTAACTTATAATTTTAGCTTGTTTATTTTTATTATTTGATAAAGTTAGTTAAACAATTTGCTTTATTTTAATAATATTTTAACAATAATTATAAATATTATAACAAAATATAGTAACTTATAATTTTAGCTTGTTTATTTTTATTATTTGATAAATTTAGTTTATTTTTATAATATTTTAACAATAATAATTATAAATATTATAAATAAATATAGTAACTTATAATTTTAGCTTGTTTATTTTTATTATTTGATAAAGTTAGTTTATTTTTATAATATTTTAACAATAATAATTATAAATATTATAAATAAATATAGTAACTTATAATTTTAGCTTGTTTATTTTTATTATTTGATAAATTTAGTTTAAAAATTTGCTTTATTTTAATAATATTTTATCGATAATTATAAATATTATAACAAAATATAGTAACTTATAATTTTAGCTTGTTTATTTTTATTATTTGATAAATTTAGTTTAACAATTTGCTTTATTTTTATTATATTTCAACAATAATAATTATAAAACTTAGGCAAAAATAAATTGTCGTATCAGAGCACTTCAAAATTTTATTTAGAAGTTAATCCTCATAATAATAGCGGGTATTTCAATAGGGACGCTACAAAAGTAGACCGATATGGACAGCAAACGACGCCATATTTTTTCCAGCTCTCTTGACATTTCTTTTCAATAAGGTTTGCCATTTCATCATAGAAAGAGAGTTGGGCATCTCTGTGACGTCGTTGTGACAAATTTTTCGAAAAGATCTTGGCCTACATCCTTACAAGATCAAATTGACGCAAGAACTAAAGCCGCTTGACCACCAGAAGTGTCGTATATTCGTGAATTGGGCTGAGCAACAACTTGAAAATGATCCGGATTTTCATCGAAAAATCATCTTCAGCGATGAGGCTCATTTCTGGCTGAATGGCTTCGTCAGTAACCAAAATATGCGTTATTTGTCAGGCAGCAATCCACACGTACTCCATTAGTCATCATTGCATCCTGAAAAAATAACGGTTTGGTGCAGTTTATGGGCCGGCGGCGTCATTGGGCCCTACTTCTTCCGTGATGATTAAGACCGGCACGTTACAGTGAATGGCAATTGCTACCGTTCAAATTGGCCCGAATTGTATGATATGGACTTGGACAATATGTGGTTTCAACAGGACGGCGCCACAAGTCACACAGCGAATGTCACAATCGAACCAAGTTTGGTGAACGTGTTATCTCACGAAATGGCCCAATCAATTAGTCGCCACCGCCGTTAGACTATTTCCTGTGTGGCTACGTCAATTCTATGGTCTATACCTACAAACCGGCGAGGATTGATGAACTTCGTACGAATATCGAACGTGAAATTGCAGCAGTATCGACCGATTTATGCTTGAAAAACCCTATAAATAAAAGAAAAAAAATTATAAATAAATTGCTTATATTTTTTTATTTTGCAATAATGGTTTCCTCAAGATGTGAATTTTTACACACATTCTTAAAAGACTGAGATTAAGGGAACGCTCCCCTGGATTTTGAACAAAAAAACAATTTTTTGTTGTTGCATGAAATAAAAGCCACATATTTGAAGAATATGATACAGATATGGATTTTCCGATACGACGAATGTCATATAATGACAGCGTCTCAAATACACCTGTCTCATGCTCGCTATGGGAAGCTCTAACGCGTTTAATCGCATTTATCTCGAAACCATGTTTTCCACTCTAGCTACAACTTTCAGGTCTGATTTATCGATCCGATTTTCTTCATCTACAGACTGTTTGAAAGTATATTATTTTTTTTACGGCATGAACTAACAATGGCTCAGGAATATCGCCATTTTGTGGCCGCCATTTTGAATTTTCTTAATTTTGTTACTTTTTTCAATTCTTTAAAAATAAACGAATATAATCATAAAAACCGGAAAAGTTCGTACGCCTATTTATTAGCCTACAAAAAAATACAAACTTTGCCTTATTTTTACCCCAATCCAGGAAAGCGTTCCCTTAATTGCTGGCAAGTTTGTACCGCATCAAATTTTTTAGATGCATTTACAACGTGCCAAGAAAATTCTTCTCAAGCTAACAAATTTATAAATTTAACACTAAACAGAGTATTTTACCATGATAAACAAATGGGCCGCAGGAGAACATAGGAGATACTGGTTCTCCTTCGGGGCTTAGTCAAGCAAAAGTGCTTGTCAAACCTCTGGATGTGATCAAGACAAAAGGCAGAGCGGACTTAAAGCTCCTGGTAGCATACCTATCTGGCCACCACTCTGTTAGATACCATCTACAAAAAATTGGTCTATCGGACTCCTCAGAGTACAGGCTCTGTCTAGAAGACGATGAAACCACCAGACATATTTTCTGTTACTGCCCAGCGCTGGTATGGGACAGATCCTGTCTCATGGGAAAGGAACGGATTTTGGTCGCAGTGCCCCACCTATCCGTGAGAAACCCTTTTAGAAAGAAAAACAGAGTATTAATTTTGATTATGACGATAAAGATAAAAGAGTTTCATATTTTATAGGTTTATCTCATTAATATTTGAATCGATATCTAATATTTTACAAAACGCAAACTTTATTGCTTTTTAAGTAAAGATCAAAATGGAGAATTTTCTTTTTCGCATAATAGCGATAATAATTTAAATGGTAGGGACCAACTTGCAACTGAATTAGCACAACTTGGAATTTTTGGTAAATTTTGTATCTACTTGTTAAACAAACCAACTCATGAAAGAAGCAATTTTTCAGTTTGATAAAGGATAAAGTTAGCCTCATTTTGTAGTGGAGTAAAATTTTGTTAGGCTACAATCTGCATATAAAAGGAGATAAACTGCTTATTGACATTGAAACCCCCAAAATGATTTGACATTTTGTAAACGTGATGCGGCGATGTCGCGGGTTTGATTGACATAGCCAAATAAGTTATCACACGCCTGCCACACTGCTATCGATCCCAATCCCACTAGTTTCCGCAACGGGCGCAGGTCGTACTGGCCCAGTTTATGGCACATTGTCTGTCCATTACAGCAGGCTTAAAGGACTTGGCAGTCATGTGCGTGTCATTTTCATTTTCATGTGGGCAAAAATTGTGTCACAGACATCATTTTATTGTGTCTCGTTCTCGCTGATGTATTGTGGCACATAGTAGGCTTTGCGGCCATTTTGTTTGTTTACATTTCTCAAAATTAAATGGACTTTAATGCCGCGGCAGCAAGTCAACTTTGTGCCACAGTCAACAGCATTGTTAATGTGTCTGTGTCTAATGGCAAATAAATCACGCAATTGAAGACAAATGCGCGCAATGATAAATCGAAAATATTTTCTCTTGTTTACAGAGCGCCAATGCGGCGTATACTTGATGACAAATAAGCAAAATGAAACAAAACAACACAAATTCAAACGAAGTGAATTAAAATCGAAGCTGCCACAGACTCCACTTCATTGCACCACCAACGTCTCCGGGCACCAACAAGTCGTGCACTCCACTCGATGACACTCAACGGGTGGCTTGGACTACAACATTTTAATGAACGTACAAACAATGGCTTTTTCGGACATTGCCATCTTGCTGCCTCTTGAGTTGAGTAAACAACTTGTCCCAAAGTCAGACACTGCTATTCCCGTACTACCCCCCCGCAGTCAGACTATCCTGCTATCCTGCTGGCATTCAAGTGTTAATTGTGTGCGTGATTTAAGTTTTACGGGCTGCTCCGCAAGCTTCGAATAATTGCTTTTTGATTGAGCTCTCGAAGTGCGCGGAGCTCGAATTAAATTTGAATTTTCAATGCAGTCATTCCGGTTTACATTGTCAGCCATATAACACGCTAATTGTCCTCGTTTGTGAAATGCTTTATCCACACGAGCTGCCGCGTCCAAGAGCGCGTCCAGCATTGCATCGAAATTTCGGGCATAATGGTTTGGTGCTATCACAGCAGCCTCCAAAAAAGGCACACTTGCTGTTACCCTATCTAAAGCAGTACTGCGCTATTAGTAGCCTCCATGGCATACGCTATCTGACCGATCCCAAGCTGCGCAGCTTCGAAAAGTAACCATCCTGCAACCACTTATAGGAAACCCTTAATTCAACCCTTTATTCCGCTACTTTCAGAGTTATTTGGCTGCTGCTACTGCTGGCCACATCCATTTGCGCCATTTTGGTTTATGTGGATCTCACCGAGCTGTACTACTCGCAGCGCATACATACCACCATTGAAGACACCATGGCGCCCATTTTCTTTGCACCATTTCCCTCCATAGGCCTGTGCTTCAATAATCGCGTTAAATGGAATAAGCTGCGTACGGCGCCGCAACACTTTCTGGGTGATGATGTCAATGAGTTGGATCGGGAGCTGTTTAAACAATTTTTTGTAGGCGCTGCGGATGTGCACATGCAGCGTCTAGAGGTCATGTCCAATTTCTTTAAAAATGAAACACTGGCCCAGCAAGTTAGCCGGCTAAATGACTTGGATGTTTCCGAAGTTTTGCTCTACTTGAGTTTTGATTGCACTGAAGTGTTCTCGGAGTGCTATTGGCGGGGTCATGTCCACAATTGCTGCGATATCTTTGAGCTCCAACGCACGGAGTCGGGCTACTGCTGGGTCTTTAATTCAGCGGTAAGCCCAGAAATGCAGCAGCGTGCGGTAAGTTTATGTTAGAGGGTGTTTTTTAAAGAGATTTTTTTTTAAATTTTAAGCTAGCTGGGAGCAGTTTTTTAGGTGAACTTTGGGATTGTAATGAATTTTAGAAATAAGAAATAGTTGGCTTGTAACTTCCGATTAAACTAGTTTACTCGAAAAATTAACCTTGATAAGAAAGTGTTTTTTGGGGAAATTTTGAGTCAACAAACAAGAAAAAAACCTTGCAATCTAAATGTCTTTCATGCGGATAAAAAATTTTGTTCACGAGATATTCACGATAAACTGAAAAAAGTTCCCAGAAGTGCATTAAAAACCACTTTTCTACGAATGTTCCATCGATGATCCCTAAACTTATAAGCTCAACGAGAGAACCTTGTGAAAGTGTTTTTAGGGTAATTTTGGAATGTAAGCCTATTCTTAAGAGCAGTTTTCGAGATATTTTCGAAAAACATGTTTTTGGGCATTTGTTTCATTTATTCGTTGATATATCGTGAACAAAATTTTGTATCGACATGAAAGATAATTAGATCCCTAGATATTGGTCTGCATTTTACAGTGAAGTTCCAAGCAACCAAAAAAAATGGTAATATTCGACCTTTTTTTAAAACTACAAACTTTCAACCTGCTTTTTATTAACGACAAAAATTTTAAAATTAAGCTAAGATTTAAGATAAAAAGGAATTCTTTTACGAACACTTTGAGACTAAGATCTTCGGATAAGAACTGTAGATGTTATGGAATCATAACGAGATATTAATGAATAACTGAAACAAGTTACCAAAAGCTTGCTTTTCGAAAATATCTCGAAAACTAGTTTAATTGAATATTAAGGTTAAGTTATATTTATTCTCATGTTTCATAAATAATTGATATAGATAATTATGATGCATAAAAAACAGTCATAAATATTAAATTCTGGCATTTAAAAAAGAAATTATAATTTTTGCAAAATTTTTTAAGGTTGATAAGTTTTTTCTACAATTTTAGAGCAAACAAATTTTTTTAATTTTGGAAAAAAAATGTTTTTAAATTTTGCAGAAAGCTTTTTTCATAATTTTAAAAAATGGATATGCCGGTCCTATCGGCATCCATTTCTTTTGCCATTCACAATTCTGTAAAATTACGGTCCGATGATATTGCCAGCCGATAAACCCACCAAACCGTCCGATTTCATGGGCAGCATAGTAGTACATAAATGCTTTTTGTTACTAAATGTTATAATATATTTTTCACCTAACAATTATTATACACCGTCCCTGTTAAAAATAAACCACCTAAAAAAAACACCCTTTAAATAAAACCAATTGCTACTTGACAGAGAGAGGACAAATTCTATCCACGCAGAACACCCAAATACGGTGAGGGCACCGGTTTGGATGTCATGATGCGTTTGAACAAGACAAATCTGTTGCGTAGCGTACAAGGCGTATACGTAATGATCAAACAACCGGAACAATGGAGCGATGATGTCAAACTAGCAATACATGACTCTCATACCAAGATAAACATGATGCCACGCTATACGTCTCCAGATAAACGCATCCGTGCCATACCACCGGCCATGCGGCATTGCATTTTTGATGATGAAATTGACGACCCCCTGTACAAAAAGATACCCGGACTTGTTTACTGGAAAGGCAATTGTCGCACACGCTGCCACCAGGAGTACGTACACAAGCTATGCAATTGCACGCCCGCTCTGCTCTTTCCCATTGCTCCCAATGGTGAGTAATTTGGGAGCTAGTTTTATTGCCGAGTTTAAGTCATTTTATGCCACAGATAATTTTACGGACTGTAAAGCCGCGCAATTTAAGTGCCTTTACGAGCATAGACGTAAGTATTATTTATATTAAGTGTTAAGCTCGAAACATGGAGTTTAAAAAATTGGAAAAATTTCAGTTTCGAGTACTTGGGAAAAGAAACCTTTGGATAAAGGCTTACGATTTGATTTTGAAAAAAAATTTTAGTCTAATGACCTCAAAAATGGAGTTTCAAACAATTCGATAAATTTGAAATTGCATGGAACCCATTTCGAACGCTTGGAAAGTGGAACTTTACGATAAAGATTTTCGATTTCGGAAAATGAAAACCAAAACAAATAAATTTTCCCTTTGGGTATATACTCATATTCAATTTACTCATAGATAGCACAGCTATGCATTTTATGCTAGACAAATTTCCTTACGCAAGACATGAACCATTTGATCAAGACATGAACCTTATAAAAATACGGTTTAACTTAGAAAACAAATAATTTAAAATTTTAAAAATAATTATTAAACTTGAAATTGATAAAAATTGAATTTGAAATTCTGAAAGAATATTTAATTTATTTTAGTTTAAAATGCGCCCACTTTTAATCCTGTTTTGCTAATTCGATTTAATTCGTCTCACAAGAAATTATTCGGTTTCAACCACATATAAAATTCGGTTGGGTGAAAAGGGGAACCCTAAACTTTCAGTTTCAAAACAAATCCGAATAAAATAATAATAATAAAATATACGGATTCGTTTGCCAGAGCGCGGATGAATTTAATGCTATTTGCTATTTTTTACTTCAATCACAATATTAGACAATTGCTGAGATAACCTCAAAAACCCCCACAAAAAGGATTATTTTTTATAAAAAAAACAAATCAAAAACTTCCAGTACGACATAGGGTACACATTACCCCAAAAAGGCACACATAAGATGGTATTTCTGAAGTTGTCTTTGAAATCCGATGTGATGTGTCCGTGAACTCGGATTCATTAAGGAAGCAGAGCGGTTTATTAGGCCGAGATTTTCTTGTTTTTTATAAATTTGTTTCATAGGGAATGAATATAAACAGAATTTTCATCTGTAATCATAACAATTCTTTTTTTTCCGTTAGCAACACATTTCCTAAGAATATGAACCTGATTGTGTAAAAAACAATTGAAAATTGAATTTTTTTGAAGCGTTTGAAGATAATGTTATGTTTTTATAGCATATTTTTTCAGCTTTTTTGTATAAAAAACATATTTTAATAATCTTAGGAAAAATAGAATAGAAATAGGTTCATCTAGATTTTAATTAAATAAAGAATGTTCACACCAAATTTCAAAACGATTGGTCAATAACTTTTCAAGCTAGAATGCCCACAAGTTGAAAAAAAAAGTCGTTTGGAGAAACACGCTTTTGAAACTACCGCGCGCTCCGGACCGACGGGCGGTCACTTAAGTTCTCATAGCATTAGGAATAATGCGAATTTTGCTTCCAAACCACATATTCTTAACTAGTTATACTAACAATTTATGCAATAAAAAAAGTAGATTTTTTGATCGGTGTGGTTTCCCCCCTTAACACTGAAATAATATTATTTTTTCAGGTTATGATAAAACCCACCCTGTTGGGCTAATTCAGTTATAGGATTCACATTCATCGTATCAAAATACATAAGAAAACATTTGCCTCTTCCCAGATAATATTCTCTCAGAAATATTATATATTTTGGTTTACATATTACCCCATATCTCTTACTTATGATTTTTAAGCTAAAATTATGAATCGATTGGATCTGCGGATTTATTAAAAAAATACAATTAGTATAGACAACTCGATTAGTAGGACTTCAAAATAAGACACAACAATGGTGCAGAAATCATAATCTCTAAATAATTTTTGTTCCACTTTAACGTCTAGAATTTTCACCATATTCCGAGTCAAGTAATCGAAAAAAAAACTTGGTTGCAATGAAATAAGTAAATTAAATGTTTTTTTTTTAGAAACATTTCGATTGGAACGACTCAGCTTGGAGAGCGAATATGTAGATGATGTGTACAATGAAACTATGATCTGCAATTGCCTAAACAGCTGCGAACTGCTAATCTTTGATAGAGTTTTTAGCAGCGAACCCATGGAGTAAGTTAAATACATTTCATTCGTTGAAGTCTTTTTTAAATACTAGAACGTTTTTCTAAAACGGATTTAGATAATTTAATATAGTTCAACCTTTAAGGGAATTTGCGCACCAGCTAGTAAAGTCTCGGATCTCAAACTTTCATAGCCGGAATGACAAATGACTGGCTCAATCGCTAAGGCTTTGATAAGCATTTTGGGATCTGCCACGCTTCTTTTTGTCCTGCTTGCAATAGGAGGGTGGGGTCGGTCTTTGGGGTGCGCTTACACGGAAAGTTGTCTGATTGTCACACGGGAGTGACCAGCGACGATTCCCCAACTGACCTATCCAAGTAGCTCACAACCTCCAGCTTTACGCTAGGTACCCTCTGGTTATCCCCTGGATACCCCTTTCCAGGGGTGAGCCAATGTGAAAAGGCGGCCCCTCAGGCGGTCTGCGCTTAAGGACGTTTTGCATGGAAGCGTAAGTGGACATCTACTACCATGCAAGGGAGTCGAAGGCCCAGTCAGCCGTAATTTCCTTTTCAAACCCCATGACAACAAAAGAATCAAAAAAGCCTCGTACCAGGCCTAAAATCGGGTTTGTCGCACCATAGAAGAATGTCAAACAACTAAAATAAACTTGTCTTTCATGACATAATAAGGGATCTTATCTAAAATATTGGTTACTCTAGCTCTTATCGTCTCATGTGTGTATGGATCTCTCTAGTCACCCTGATCATACTTTAGCTAACTTTTTGAGGTATCAGAATTCATTTTGTGTCGCCGCATGTTTGTAACTTATTTAGTATAGGGTATAGGTAATAAATATAGGTAACAAACAAAGACTTTTGCAAGGATCTGAAGACACATAGGGCCTATGCTCCACGGGGGAAAGATAACGACAGCAGCAGTAATAGTAGTAGGAGGCTGTTTTTTCAGTCCAGAAATTGTGTTCAAATCATTGTAAATAAAAGTTTTGTGGATTCGTATTGACTATTGAATATTTTTGACAACATGGTGGTACCCAAAAATGATTAGGTTTTAAGAAAACTAATACAACCGGTTTTTGTGCAAGACCCGCCGTACAACACCTTGGGGACCACTTAAAAAGTTTTGAAGGTCTCTCTGCACCAAGCTATTTTTACGAAGCAAAAAATTTGTATCTATGCCATTTCACTAAATTGAAACCACCAAGACTTAATCTCATCAAATCTATTTTCCCCAAGCAACTTGCAGGAAGATCTGACCACTCTGCGCCTGGACATTTTCTATCAATCCGCTTGGTATATCAAATACCAGCAACGCATGCGTTTCACATTTGTGGAACTTCTGGGTAACTTACCACACATCTCCAACTTAAAGCAAACACTAATTACTTTCAATTTATAGCCAGTTTTGGCGGCATTATAGGACTCTTTCTAGGTGCATCCCTATTAAGTGCCGTCGAACTGATTTACTACTTTACCGTGGGTCTCTATTATCATATACGCGATGAAACAAACATTCAACCACAAGCGAGTCCAGAGCCCATAACGCTGTATTTTAGACATAAGAACATAACGCCTGTTAAAATTTTAAGGCATTAATATTACCAATTAAACATTTTAATAAATACTGCACAAAAAAATTTTGAATATTTTACAATAACTTTTGACAATTACCAAACATTTGGTTTACGTTTAAAAGGTTGTTCCTGAAACACTTTTGCTTTCGTTGGTAACTCCGATTGTGGCCCATGCCTGAACTTATCTTGCAAGTCCTTCGACCATTTTTGTATTTTCTCCTTAGCTAAGTGACGCAGCACAGAGTAGTAGTCATTGTCATAAAGATGCACTCCAAAACCAATGGTCACATAGTATATCAGTTCAACGGCACTGACCATAGACGCACCCAAGCAAAGCCCAACAATGCCACCGAAATTAGCTAAGCAAGTTTTGTAGTATAGAATACTTTAAGAGAAAAAAGTCGCAAACTTACCTATAAAATCTATAAAATTGAATTCCAAACCCGTGCGATATTTTACCAGGATTTCCATATGATAGTGCACGTCCACTTTGAACAGCTTTTGTTTCGGTGATTTCGGTCTGGTAAGGGGCACTTTAATAGGCTATTTGTATAAACTTAGGTCTAGGACTTACAGTAGAGCACTTTGCAAAGGCAGGGTAGTCACTGAAGTATAATATTCCAGCATATTGCAGTTGACCAGACAATAACAGACCATGCCCGACTTTGTGGAGCTAAAGTAGTCATCCTCTTCATGGCGTTTATCGTAGCTAAAAATTTCTAAAGGCAGAAACAAAAATATTGGTAATAAAAAAGAGAATTAATTTCTTAAGACAGAAACAAAAATATTGGTAATGAAGAAAGCGAACTAATCGTGAAAATCTCGATTATTAAACAAAATTTGTTTTTTTTTTGATTAATCGTTTTTACGCCATGGTAAAAGAAAAAAAGAAATTAGAATATAAAAAAAAAATGGCGTACGTAAATTAGGGCGCGGACGATTTTGAAACACCCTGTACCACTAGCTTGCAATAAAATCTGGTTTCTTCATAAAAAATCAAAACAGAAGAATCTTGAAGCAAAAATATTTACTTGACCTATAATATAGTCAACCGATTTCGATCAAATTTGACACAGTGCCTTAATACCTTAAAAAAGATTTGCCGAATTTGGTTCAAATATCTTTACAAACAAAGGAAACACAACAAATTTTGTATAAAAAACGTTTTATGGACCGGTTGCTCCTATGGGAGCTATATATATACTCGTATATACAGTCAACCGATTTTGAATAAATTTAGTACAGCGCTTGGGAACTATCAAAAACTTACGACAATTAAATTTGGTCTCATTATCTTTATAAACAAACGAAGCACAACAAATTTTGTTCAAAAACCGATTATTTGGAAGATCGGCCCTATGGGAGCTATATGATATAGTCAATCGATTTTGTTCAAATTTGGTACAATGCTTGAGTACTCTAAAAAACTTATGAATGCCAAATTTGGTTACGATTTTTTCATAAACATACAAATTATTGATCTATAACTTCTTTTTTTTTTCGAGGTCGTCTGAAACACCCTATGGGAGCTATATAATTTAACCCCGATATCAAAAAAATAAAGTAAATTTGTCTCCTATGGAATAATATGGAATCTAATGTGAAAGTTTGGTTACTCTAGCTCTTACCATCTCCTAGATCTAGGCGTTCAAACGGACAGACGGACGGACGGACAGACGGACATAGGTATATCGACTTCTCTAGTCATCCTGATCATATTTTAGGTAACTTTCCGATGACTCCTTCTATATGTTTTTTACATTTACATGTACCATACGGTACAGGGTATAAAAATAAAGCTGATTGACAGACATAATATAATATCATAAACGTTTCAAGAAATATCGCGATAAAAGAAAAAAATTGTAATAGTTGAAAAAACAGGAATTCATAAATATTCTATGTAGAATATTGCTCATTGGCGATCAGTAACTAGAATTTAGAATTTGAATCCTTGATTTATAGAATAGAAGTTTTAAAAAAAATCCCTGGTAGTTATCTTTTTTGTTTTTTGAGCATATCTGTTCTAATTCTAAAGAATAATTCTTTTCAAATATACTTTAAATATTCTGACTTATACGACATTCTAATATTTTTTTAGTTCGTTTTTGAGAGTTACTTTCATAGAAGTTTTCAAAAAGTCTCGTAATTATCTTTTTTGGTTTTTTTTTTATCATATCTGCTCTAATTGTAATGCATCGGTCCTATCAACAATGTCCTTAATATTCCGCTTTAGTACCACATTCTAATAATATTTATATTAATTTATTACCATTATGCTTCGATAGACACCTCAAACTTTGTGGCTTGCATTCCTTTTCTGTAAAAATTATTTAAATTAGATTACGAAATTCTTGATATAGTCACTTTGCTTACCTATGAAATTTCTTAGAAAAAAAGTGGAAAAAGTGCAATTACATAAATTAATGACATAGGACTCATGGCACAGATTAAGACAATTGGTCAGTATGGTATTATTATCGTAGTTGGCAAAAGGATTGCTAGGGCCAAAATCCTGCTGCTCACCGTCGAAGAGGCAGCTACGATGTTCAGGCGATGTGCTGCGTGTTGTTTCGTCCGTGTTGGTTATTTCGGGCCGCACCGTGACAAATGTTTCCGTGTTGGGCGTTATGGAAAACATGGAATTAGTTACTTGATTCGTTTTCTTGATCATAATCTGTGTTTAAACAAAAAATATATTCTTAAAGTATTCCACTTATACAAAAGTTAATCAGCTTACATAAACATTATCCGTAAAATTTGCATTCGGCCGTTTTAATCTATCATCTAGCAATAAATTAAAAGTAAGTCCTGTGCCTTGACCAGCTCTGGAATTGTGTTTTGGATAGTAGGAAGCACCCTCACGCTCCTTAAGTTTTTTTGCTGTGGGTGACAGCTCCGAGTTGAAAGTTAGACAATAACCACTCTCAGATTTGTCCATCAAAAAATATTCACAGCAATTAAAATCCTCGCGTTGCCAATGACAAGAGTTAAGCACAAAAATGTCCTCACAAGCGGGCGCCAGGAAAAATGTCAATGGACGCAAGTCTATAAAGTCTAGCGCTTCCAGATTAATGTCCTCCAGTTCGGTAGCACTGTACTCAAAGTCGCCAAATCTTAAGGTCTCCAGGCGCGTCACCAGCTCCGTAAAGGTTTCATTCAGCTCTTTGCTGGAATTTCTAGGCAAGAACATTTCCTTGGCAGCCTCCAACTTGCTCCAGTCTATGCGATTATCGGTGCAAACGGACACAGCTTGAAAATGCACATGAAATACAGGAAACTGTGGATTCTCAATGACGGTTTCTAGTTTTTTGGCCATATAGCGCTCGGATAGCAGCAAAAAGAAGTAGACACATAAGCCGGAGCTTATTATTAACAATATGCACCAGAATAAACTGCAAGAGCAAAATTTATAGTATTGAGAAAGGATTAAACTTTTTTAAATCTTCCAAAACCTACCGCTCCACGTAGTTTACCAATGGATCATAAAGGTATCGCACACAGTGTATTGTAGACTTTTCACAGTAGTTACGAATGTGGCTACTTAGTAGGTCCTTAAAGCGCTTGTGTCCAGCTGATTTTATAGGCTTTTCAACTAAGCTTGCGTGAATCCTAGCCATGATGTCCAAACAAATAAAAGCAGGTTTTTGGACTCATTCAGTGTTTGACTGCGGTTTTTATGGTCGGCTTCTTTTATGGCAGCGTTGTTAATTACAATTGCTCAGGGCAATACTGTAATGGAACCACAAAAGTTCCTAGGAAAAATTATACATTACTGCATACAATTCATGTTATTAAATAATTTTTAGGCTCCAAACCACTTGGAACTGAAATAAAAGTGAGGGTGAAAGTTCTTGGTCAAGTAATGTAATTCAAACATTGCCCACTCCTAGGTGCCACTAATGGCTATAACCTCAACCTCAAAGCAAAGTTTGTAATTGAATCACAAGTTAAGGAAGGAAATAATCAGCACTTTTTAAGGGATCAATTTGTAAAGCCACATTGCAGTATTGTTGTATATAGTATATCTAAACTGGTGATTCAATTAAAGCAAAAATTTCCTAAGCTCTTGCAAAAGTATGAATATAACCCATTCACAAAAGGACAAATTTTTATAGCTTTCCTGGTACAACTTCTTTTATTCTCTATATCACTATTCTCTGATTCCTGCTTGCTGTGAACGTCGGCTTACTTTTGTAGAGAATTGGGTCTGACTATCAGTTTATAGGATTTACTGGGAACAAATCGGCTGAAGGCGAACCAACACCTCAAACATGTTTTTTAATATAAGCTTCACAAAGCAGCTTAAGAGCACATAAAACTGGTAGACTTACATGGAGTTTTCTTCCTTTCTACTGGATCTTAAAACTTTTCCAAACGAATGGAATGGAATTGATGGAGTCGCTTTCTACTGACATCGTATGCCTTTAAACTATTGGAACGAAAAATGTGAATCTGTCATAATCAACTATCCCTGTGGCAATCCCAAACAGCCTGATGAATATTTTATCCAACTGCTTAATATACCTTAAAGCTGCAAATCTCCTATTCATGAAGACCGTACTAGAGACAAATTGGGCAGTCGCAGAGTTTAGCCAGGAGCAAACCGACCACCAAATCATGTATTTGCAGACTCTTTAGGGGAACATATTAACTTAGAATCAAAAGAAAAAACAAGTTACTGGACCGACGATGTCGGCAAAACTCAGTTTTAATACGGTAACCACAACATGTGAGAGAGATAAGAAGTGCCTATCTGCTGGATCTGTATCATAAACTATTTATCAAGCTTGTATTACTATGAAAATCTGGCGAAAATCCTCTGGCTGAGCTCTCCTCTGAGGGTGCCGGCTGGGCAATGGACTGTGCACTGGCTCAAGCACCTAAGTCAGACATTTGCCCTCCCTCGACGCTTGGGCCAGTGCACATTCTAGCTGAGGCAGTAGCGCAGCAGTATCCGGATTTCCAAGTCTAGTGTTGCTACTTTGGAGCCATGGCCAGAGGTGTCTCGCAGCAGGTATAAAATGCTATGGGGTGGTTGCCAAGAAGAAAATGTAACCAAACCCCTGCTCGCTGGAGCATACGCGCATACTCGTGGACTAACATGCATTGTACACCAGCCACATCAGTCTGTTCCACTAAATACTATGCAGTCTATGTGTTACTCCCCCCAGCGGTGTAACCTAATCTATAACGATGAAAACGTAGTATGAATAATGTAAATCCTGAGTAGTCCTAAAAAAGCACCTTTGTGCTTATTGCGAAGCCCACGACTCCTGGAAGTCGCTTTCAGAGATCGCCTTCAGAGACGCCGTCAGGGGCCATTCGACGTCTTGGAGTTGATGCGAAACCTGCGCTACATAAATAACAGCGATTTAAATACTCCAGCCATAAATCAGAAAAAATATTCGTATTTGATTATCTTAATATAATCTTAATAATAAGTTTAAAGCATAATTCTGATTTTCAAATCTGAAAAAAACCAATCCGATCACTTCACAATGTAAGCATAAACGTTGTTTATTCAATTAAATTCCTAATTAGCCAAATAACTTTCCAAATCCTGATTCCAACTTAATTCTAAACCAATGAAAGAAATCATTTCGCAACAGATGCAAGAATATGCCTAATGTGCCATGGTAAAACAATTCTATGGCACTAACGATGGAGCCGCCCAAGCAAAGACCAAATATGCCACCAAGATTAGCTTACGGAAAACATATAGTATATATAAATTAGACATAAAAAAATCTATTTACCAAGATGAACATAAACTCACCAATTAAACCAATGCTGGAAAACTCGAAACTTGTGCGATACTTAACAATCAACTCAACTTCATAGTGTACATCGACTTTATAGAGTTTTTGATGAGCGAATTTGGGTCTGCAAAATAAAATCTTATGACCAAAACAACGCATTTCCTTTAAATAGGTAAATCGTACATGTTAGAACTTAGCATGGGCTGCACTGTCATAGACGTATAGTACTCCAGCAGATTACAGTTTACCATGCAGTTACAGGACATGCCCGGCTTGCTGGCCTTGTAGTACTGATCCTCCTCCGCACGTTTATCATTACTAAACATATCTGAGAAAAAATACTGTCAAGTTAGGGATCGCATTTCTATTCCATTGATAACACTTACCATTATGCTGCGACATACAAAGTAAATCACTTGCAGTGCAGTTTTTAGCTGTGGAGTAAGAAGATGGATAACCATATAAATTTTAACTATCTCCAATTGCTATGCATATGCCTTACTGAGAAAATTTGTGTAAAAGAACACTGGAATCGAACAATTGCACATCTTGATCAAATAATACTCGTGGCATAGGTTCAAGCAATTGGTCAGCAAATTGTTAGATATATGACGCCCAGCTGCTAAGTTTACTCCAAAATCTGTTAGCTCATCCCCGAAACGGCAATTGCGTTCCTCCGGCGATATACTTCGTGTATCATTGTCCGTAATGGTAAGTTCTGGACGTACGGCTAAATGCGATTCAGTGTTTGGCGCTAAATAGTATATGGAATTGGTTAACTGATCTGATTTTTTTATCATTATCTGCAATTAAAAATAATATTTATAAAATATTGCATCTATTGCATTGTAAAGAAACTGCAAAACTTACATAAACATTGTCCGTGTTTGTAGAATTAGGCCGCTTAAATTTATCATCCATCAATAGATCAAAGTTAAGGCCTGTGTTTTGGCCAGCTCGCGCATTGTGCCAAGGATAAAACTTGGCGCCTTCTCGTGCCATTATATCTTTAGAACCTGGCGAGAGCTGCGAATTGTAGACCAAACACAAACCATATTCAGTTTTTTCTATAACGAAATAATCGCAGCAATTAAATCTCCGGTTCCGCCATTGACAACTATCTGGCACAAATATATCCTGGCAGCCCAGCATTAAAAATATAGACAAGTCAGTTAGATCAACGAAATCCACAGCCTTAAAATTGATGGCTGCCATTTCTGTAGCATTTTGTTCGTATTGTCCGAAACGCCAATTCTCCATCCGAGTAACTAGCTCTGTAAAAGCATGATCCATCTCCTGACTGGCGTTTTGTGGCAAAAACTTTGTCTTAGCCGCATTCAATTTGCTCCAATTAACACGGTTTAGGGTACAAATGGCTACAGCCGGAAATTGCACCATAAAGACCGGATACTGTGGATTCTCAACAACCGTTTGAATCTTTTGTGATGCATAGCGCTCGGATAATGTCAAATAGAGGTAACCACATATGGTGGCACTGACAACCAGCAGCAGGCACCACATAAGTCTGGAAATATAAATTAATTATATCGGATTCAAGGTTTTCAGTAATTCCTTACCGATCTATATTATGCAGCTGTGGATCATTAAGGTAGCGCACGCAATGTATTGTGGATTTCTCACAGTACCTGTTTAAGTAATCCTTCAGTAGTTCCACAAAGCCCTTTTTACGCAGCAGCGCCTTTGCTCTGTTGTGAACGTTCATTTCCTAAATATTGTTCACTTCAAGCGTTTCCTGGTTGATGTGTGCCGCTTCTGCGCCAAGTTGCAGCTTTTATTGCCGGAAGTCACTTTGAGAATTTTTCTTCCCAGTTTGGTTAAAAAAAAGTTTCGATACTTTTCATCCATTAGTGCTCATATGACCTGTAATTGAGTAATTACTTTATTAGTGCGTGTTAATTGATTTTCAAGTGTCTCAGTTAGGGAAAGCTGGCCGAAGTGGCGATTTATTATTATTATTAACAGAAAGATTATTAGAACTTGAAAAATATTGATGTGAGAAAATAATAATTAGAAAAAAAGCTAAAAAGCAAGTTAAAGGAAAGTCTGCATATACCAAGGCATAGATTACTTTCCCAAAGTCCAATAAGCTGTATTTACTGGAACGTACAGGTGCTACAGTAATCGCAGAGTTTAGCCTGGAGCAAACCGACCACCAAATCATAAATTTGCAGACTCTCTAAAGGAACATAAATATACATATACTAAGGATAAAAGGAAAAAAAAGTTATTGTACTCCATGTGAGTGAGGTACATATCTGCTGGATCTGTATTATCAAGCTTGTATTTCAATGAAAGAGTTGTAGAAATTATTCAAATCCCAAATAGTCCTTGAAATAGCACCCTAGTGGTCTGAAACAACGCGAAGCCTCCTGGAAGTCGCTTTCCAAGATCGCCTTCAGACATGCCTCAAAAGCCCTTGTACGTCTTGAAGTTAATGGGCGACCCGTGCGTTCTAGTATTAATTAAATTAAGCTTTGAATATCCCAGCCGAAAAAAAAAAAAAAATTCTTGATTTGATTATCTAGTTTACAGCATATTTCACATTTTCAACATATCAAAAAAAGCAACCCGACCGCTCCAGAATGTAAGCAGCATTGTTTATTCTATCAAGTTCCTCATTAGCCAAATAACTTTCCAAATCCTGATTCCAACTTAATTCTAAACCAATGAAAGAAATCATTTCGCAACAGATGCAAGAATATGCCTACTGTCCCATGGTAAAACAGCTCTATGGCACTAACGATGGAGCCGCCCAAGCAAAGACCAAATATGCCACCAAGATTAGCTTACGGAAAACAAATATATGAAATAGTTATAAAATCTTCTATGAACAAAACTCACCAATTAAACCGATGTTGGAAAACTCAAAACTTGTGCGATACTTAACAATCAACTCAAGTTCATAGTGTACATCGACTTTATAGAGTTTTTGATGAGCGGATTTGGGTCTGCAAAACAAAATCTTATGACCAAAACAACTCATTTTCTTTAAATAGTCGATCGTACATGGTAAAACTTAGCATGGGCTGCACTGTCATAGATGTATAGTACTCCAGCAGATTACAGTTTACCATGCAGTTACAGGTCATGCCCGGCTTGCTGGATCTGTAGTACTGATCCTCCTCCGCGTGTTTGTCATAACTAAAAATATCTGAAAAAACATTGTCTCAAGTTAGGCACCCCATTTCTATTCTATTGAGAACTTACCATTATGCATAGACATACAAAGTAAATCACTTGCAGTGCAGTTTTTAGCTGTGGAGTAAGAGGATGACCATGTAAATTTGAACTATCTCCAGTTGCTATTCATATGCCTTACTTATAAAATTGGTGTAAAAGAACACTGGAATCGAGCAATTGCACTTCTTGATCAAATAATACTCGTGGCATCGGTTCAGGCAATTGGTCAGCAAATTGTTAGATGAAAAACGTCCGGCTAAGTCGTTTACTCCAAAAAGTGTTAGCTCATCCCCAAACTGGCAATTGCGTTCCTCCGGTGATATACTTCGTGTATCATTGTCCGTAATTGTAAGTTCTGGACGTACGGCTAAATGCGTTTCAGTATTTGGCGCTATGTAGTATATGGCATTGGTTAACTGATCCGACTTTTTTATCATTATCTGCAATTAAAAATAATATTTATAAAATATTGCATCCATTATAAAGAAACAAAAAAACTTACATAAACATTGTCCGTGTTTGTAGAATTGGGTCGCTTAAATTTATCATCCATCAATAAATCAAAATTAAGGCCTGTGTTTTGGCCAGCTCGCGCATTGTGCCAAGGATAAAACTTGGCGCCTTCTCGTGCCATTATAACTTTAGAAGCTTCCGAGAGCTGCGAATTGTAAACCAAACACAAACCATATTCAGTTCTTTCTATAACAAAATAATCGCAGCAATTAAATCTCCGGTTCCGCCATTGACAACTATCTGGCACAAATATATCCTGGCAGCCCAGCATTAAAAATACAGACAAGTCAGTTAGATCAACAAAATCCACAGCCTTAAAATTGATGGCTGCCATTTCTGTAGCATTTTGTTTGTATCGTCCGAAACGCCAATTCTCCATGCGAGTAACTAGCTCTGTAAAAGCATGATCCATCTCCTGACTGGCGTTTTGTGGCAAAAACTTTGTCTTAGCCGCATTCAGTTTGCTCCAATTAACACGGTTTAGGGTACAAATGGCTACAGCCGGAAATTGCACCATAAAGACCGGATACTGTGGATTCTCAACAACCGTTTGAATCTTTTGCGATGCATAGCGCTCGGATAATGTCAAATAGAGGTAACCACATATGGTGGTACTCACAACCAGGATCAGCGACCACATAAGTCTGCAAATATAATTGAATTAAGAGTGGATTCAAGGTTTCCAATAATTTCTTACCGATCTATATGATGCAACTGTGGATCATTAAGGTAGCGCACGCAATGTATTGTAGACTTCTCACAGTACCTGTTTAGGCAATCCTTTAATAGTTCCACAAAGCTCTTTTTACGCACCAGCGCCTGTGCCCTGTTGCAATTCGCCATATCCTTAATATTGTTCACTTTAAGCGTTTCCTGGTTGATGTGTGCCGCTACTGCGCCAAGTTGCAGCTTTTATTGCCGGAAGTCAATTTGAGAATTTTTCTTCCTAGTTTGGTTAAAACAAAGTTTCGATACTTTTCATCCATTAGTGCTCACATGACCTGTAATTGAGTAATTACTTTATTAGTGCGCGTTAATTGATTTTTAAGTATCTCAGTTAAGGAAAGCTGGCCCAAGTGTGGGGGTATTATTATAATTATTATCAGAAAGTTTAATTGAACTTGAAAAATATAGTTGTGGGGTAAAATTATAGTTAGAAAAAAAAGCTAAAAAGCTGGTTCTAGAAAAGTCTGCCTCATACCATGGCATAGATTACTTTCTCAAAGTCCGAAAAATTGTATTTACTTTGAAAAAAAGTGCTGCAATGGCAAATGTCAGCTAATGAGGATTAGGCTTATTATATGCATACCGTACAGAAAATGTGGGAATCGTTTGTTACATGGTAAGGAGGACCTTGGTGTTCCGTCCATATTACTAGCTTTTTCATCTGTAGATGTAGTTACTCTAGGTACTGGGTCTTGCTATTGCCCCTACTATCCCATTTATGGAACGACGAGATTGACATTACTCGTCAAGACTGCAAAGGTGAACTCTACGTGGAGTAATGGAAACAAACTAATTCGTGAGAACTACGAGATTGAAATTACTCGTAAAGAGTGCAAAAGTAATTTCTACATTGGGATTTGCGCTGTAGTGCTGGAAAAAGACTAATTCGTGAGAATAACCCCAGAAAGTTCCTGATTATTACCGCATATATTGATCTCAAAAATTCAGTAGCTCCGCTATTGATCATGTGTAAAAATATGCTATGTGATTCAGGTTCTTTTTTTTAAAGCTAAGATGACGTATCCACCTGTTCAATGGACGTGTTTGATATCGTGTGTTACAGAAGAAGAAAACTTGTATTTCAAGAAAGATATGGAGACAAAGGAGCAGCTGGTGTCTGCATTAGGGATATACCGAGTTATAATCTTAAGCCCAAAATTGATTACATTGCATTGTCGGTGTTTCCCTGGTTGTTGAATCTAATGCAGCAAAATGCAACAAAAAAATACGTTTATGGCGTTCACAAAGAAGCTCCTGCATTGTAATAATGGGATTGTACAATGCCAGATAACGAGGTAGCTGCCCTGTACCACAGCTTGGCAAGAACTACCGTGAGTACTATTAAAGTCTTCAAGAAATTAGCTTTCGTCTCTCAAGATGAAATAGAGAGAGATTCCGTTTTTGCAATTTACTATACAAAGTCTTCACATATATTTAGCAAAAATTCGTTTCTTATTAAATCTAAATAAAAACATGCACATAGTATACATTTATTTACCAGGCATTTCGTGTATACCTACGATGGTACAAATCCGCATTGGAGTCGTTTGAAAGTTGCTCATCGGCTGCTTGAATTCCAAACCATCTCTTCAGCTTTTGCCAAAACGATTTGACTTTAATTTTTAGCGAATTAAAATAATCGTTGCGCAGAAAAAGCAAGAATAGTCCCACTGTACTATAGTAAACCAGCTCCACAGCACTGACTATGGAGGCGCCAAGGCAGAGACCAAATATGCCGCCCAAGTTTGCTGCCAAAAGCAATCATGTAAAAAGAAATACAAACAAAACTCCAACTTACCAATCAAATCAATGCTGGAGAATTCCAAACTTGTGCGATATTTGATGATGAATTCGAGCTGATAGTGAACATCGACCTTAAAGAGTTTCTGTTGCGGGGATTTTGGTCTTTAAGCAAAAAACAAATCCGTTGATATAAACTCTACTAAGCTATAAGGATAATTTGTACTTAATAGCAGTTGACATTGGTAGGACTGTCATGGAAGTATAGTACTCCAGCAGATTACAGTTGACCATGCAGTGACAGGTCATGCCTTGTTTGGTAGACTTATAGTACTCGTCCTCCTCAGGCCGCTTGTCATAGCTGAAGATTTCTAAAAAAAATGTATTTTATTAAAATTTTTAACAATTTTAATGTACTGCTTACCATTATACTTGGAAATACAAACCAAATCACTTGCTGTGCAGTTTCTTGCTGAAGATTTGGGATCTTATAAAAAAGGTTTTTACTTTGAGGGTTACGGACTTTACTTACCCTTAAAATTCGTGAAAAAGAAGACAAACATTGTACAATTGCACATTTTGATTAAATAATACTCGTGGCATTGATTGAGACAATTGGTTAGCAGGTTATTGGTTGGATAACGTCCGATAACATCGTTTGCACCAAAATCCGTAAGCTCGTCTAGGAAACGGCAATTACGCTGTTCCGGAGAAACACTGCGTGTTGAATTGTCGGTGGTAGTGAGTTCTGGTCGTACAGCAACATAGATTTCCGTGTTTGGGGCCATATAATACATATCATTGGTTAACTGATCAGGCTTTTTTATCATTATCTGGAAGGCATATGAAATCTCTGACGTTAGTCTTAAGTTTGGTACAATTTTTTTTTAAAACTCACATATACATTGTCCGTAATGCTAGAATTTGGCCGCATAAATTTGTCATCTAGCAATAGTTCAAAATTCAGCGCCGTATTTTGGCCAGCTCTAGCGTTATGCCAGGGATAAAAGTTGGCACCTTCACGTTTCATAATAGCTCGTGCCAAGGGCGAAAGTTGTGAGTTGAAGACCATACAAATTCCATATTCAGTTTTTTCGGGAAGAAAATATTCACAGCAGTTGAAACTGCGTCGACGCCAGCGACAACTATGTGGCACAAAAATATCCTGACAGTCCAGCATGAGAAACATGCCCAAAGAACTAAGATTTATATAATCCAATGCTTCCAGATTAATGGCCTCCATTTCGGTAATATTATGCTCATAGTTTCCAAAGCGTAGATTTTCCATATGTATAACAAGTTTTGTAAAAGCTTCCTCAAGTTCCGTGCTGGAATTTTGTGGCAAAAACTTGCTCTTGGCCGCCTCTAATTTGCTCCAATCCACACGATTTTCGGTACATATAGCCACAGCCGGAAATGGCACATTGAAAATCGGATACATTGGATTTTCGACAACAGTTTGAATCTTATGCGATTCATAGCGGTTGGATAATGTAAAATAGAGGTAACCACACAATGTAGCGCTGATAATGAGCAGCAGACACCAGATAAGCCTGCAATTAGACAAGACATTGAGTGCGTATGATTTTTAGCCGGAACTCCAACTCATACCGATCTATTGTGTGCAGGAGCGGATCATAGAGATAGCGCACACAATGTATGGTAGACTTATCGCAATATCTGCGACCATAGTCCTTTAGCAGCGCCACAAAACTTTGGTCCTTGTCATTTATAGTATGCATACGCTGTGCTCCTAGTACGGAGCCTTTTGAAGTCCTGATCATGTTGTACTTAGAGTTATGCGTCGCTCTAGCGCCAATGTCTCGTTTATATACCTCAAAGAGTGCACGCCCCGCTCCTGCGCTTCAAAACTTTCGATACTTTCACTCCATTAGAGTACACATGGCCTGTAATTGAGTAATTATGTTATCGCCGTGTCATGTTAATTGATAAGCAAATTATAAGTATCCATGTAAAAGATAGCCTACCTGTCTGCAAATTATCCGTGATTTACCCGTCAATCAGTCAGTCAGCAAGTGCAGCAACATGAGTGCGGGTGAAGTGATTAAGTCGCCCAATTTGCGCATCGATAATGATGATGAAATTGTTTGTAAGTGCAAGTCCAGCAGGGAAAAGAGTATATTGGAAGAGGTAGAGCCAGAACCTAAGCTCAAAAAAGACAAAAAGCCGTCCCGCTGCATCAACTGGCGCGCGTAAGTTTCTGTCATCAAAAATATACCAAATTAGAAAATACCATTTTTGTGTTATTCAGAATCATTCGTTTACCTTTTATTTTGCTGGCTACTGCTTTAACCTTCTATGTGATTACCTTATCATCGGAGCGCTACTTCAATTATTGGGTGCAAACGTCTATTGACCGCACCGATTTGCACGTTTCGGAAATACCTTTTCCCGCTGTAACCATTTGTCCCCTACAGACAAGCAGCGTGATAAAAAAACAAAGTAGCCAAAATGCAGAAGCAAACAGACTCTATAATATGGCGATGGACATACTTTGGAAAACACCAAATGCTGGCAAGATTCAAACACAAGATTTTGACGAGTTTGCAGATGCTGAACCGTTTCGTTTCGCGAACCTCTATGAGTTACTTAATTATACCTGCGATGAGTTCTTTGAGAGGTGCACTTGGCGTCGCAGGGAGGTACCATGCTGCTATCTCTTCCGCAGGATGGGCAACGTTAAGAGCTCCTGTTTTTCTTTTAATACAATTCGTGCACTGGTAAGTAGAGTAATGGACTGGTTTTAATACACACAAAATAATACGAAGTTTGATAAAAGTTAGTAGTAGTCGCTCCAATATCTGTATGTTTGCTCGGAATTAAGTCTTTGACCTCAGTATATTTCCACAAAAACATTCAGCATGTTCCAAAAATCGTTTGAATGTCGAATTTAATTACGATGTCTTCAAAAATATGACCGATTGGTACTAAGAGACTATATGATATAGTCAGCGTATTTGACCCTTAAAACTTCGACTATCGAAACTAAATAAGCAAAAGCCGTACCTACTGTCGCCTGAGTCGGATACCCTTTGTCGATCGAGATTAATGGGTTACCCAGTATGAGTAAAGGAGGAGTACGCTCTCCGGCGCAAGCGCTCCGGATACACGCTTAAGTATTTCAGGACACTTGGCGGCCGCAATTCGGAATCGTTGCTAGCGAAGGCGTTGAAGAAAAAGCACGAACCGTCGCTTCGATCGGTTCACCAAAGGTGAAATACGACTGCGAAGAAGGAGGAGCAAGGGGACCAAGAAGGAGCAGCGGCGGCTTCGGTGGGGAAGGTTCTCCCTTCCACAATGAAACAAGTCAAAGCCCCTAGTAAGTCTACGGAGAAGAAGAAGCGTAAGGGACCCCTCTTGGTATCGACCACACTCTCCCGCAAAGAGAAATCAGATGGCACAAAGGGTGGTATCTCCAAACGCCAAAGGACGGATAACTCGGCGAAGGCCACGGGGAACAAGCGAGATAGACCAGATAATGGTTTGCCCATAGCTGAATGGTCCTGCAATAACAGAGACTTAGGCGATTAGGGATGCCCTACAGTTATTGATCCTCCTCCCCAACCCCTCGCTTTTACTAAATTCTTTCCTCGTTCTGTCACAATTAGGCTACACAATGGACCTCATGGTCTCTGAGTGATCTCAGTCACTAACTGAGCTGCCTACTCCATCTAACCTATCTCGATCGAATTTTATGAATTCCACGAGAATGTTCATTATTTCTATAAAAATTACAATTCGACTCAGAAAACTAAAATTTATTACCAACTTACTGGAGAGACCCCTCAATAACATAACGCATGATTTCCCAGATTTTCCAAATCTTGTGAGAGTGGATTATGGTATCCCCAAAAAATAAAACGAATTTGTTTAATTTAGTCTGCCTAAGTGAAATATTGGGAGGTCTTCGCATATACTACGGTTGGTCACCGAGGGGGAAGGGGTTCAAAAATTGCAAAGATCGAGTCACGTAGTTTGGGTACGGCTCCTAATTATAGGTAATCGATGAAAAATTTTAACACAATAGAAGTGGAGGCACAGCACGTACATTCGATACAGAGAATACTTATGACCCTTTTTAGCGCAACTAAGAGAGATAATTTGATTACGATTAAAATTGAAGAATGAAATCTAGGTACATACATATGTCCAACAATAGACAACGACGATAATCTTTAATGTAACTTAATGGGTATGACAAAATTTTTAAACATGTCTCTGGCCGCTCTCTTTGTTAAAAGGACCCCGATCCCACGTGGCCCTGGTCAGTGGCTGAAGCCGGTTTCAACAGCGCACTCAATGTGCATGTCAATCGTCGTTTGCCAACATTTTTGGTGGATAAAATAGGGGTATGTAAGAATTGTTAGCCAGGAAGCAAGTATAATACATGTCTTATGCATTTATCGTTTCATCAAAGCTCATCCTTCATGAACCACATCAGTATTTAGGCTCAAGCGTTATAGCATCCGCCGAAGAACGAGTTATGGTGCCTGTTGAGCCCATACGCTTCACCGCTGATCCCGAAGTAAAAGCGCGCCCCGTGTCAATGCGTCGATGCTACTTTACGGTTTGTTATGCGTAAGATCCTTAAACCATCTAATTTCAACAATTCAATTGCAGCAAGAACTGGGACAGATTGGTGAATCACGCAGTGAGTGTATACGGCGATGTAATCTGAACTATATGTGTGATAAGTGTAATTGCTCATTCGACTCGAGCGCCTTTAAAATTCCCAAGACTAAATTTTATGCAGGTACAACTAATTATCGAAATTGCAGCTACCGAGATTTACCTTGTTTTTACAAGCACAGAGGTGAGAACTATAGATTTTTGTAATTCTCTATATGTATAAAGCGGGAATACTTTTGTTTAGTAATGGAACGCTTTTATGTCGAAATGTCAGGGCATACTTTTGGCGAAGATAGTAATGAATTATTCGATGCACCGAAAGAAGTATTCTAAATGTTAATTTCGTATATAAAATGGCCATAGGGATTAGTCATAAATTACGTGACGCTGATTTTCGTCAATTTGGACCTCCCACCCCACTCTCCCTTGTGACACAGTTACGGAATATTTTTGAAGATTTTCCATATGACTTTTGTGTCTCGTGACGCTTCGCCCCTCTCCCCCTGGAGCGGCACCTAGTTTGTGAATGATCCCATAGAGAACAGATCTTGTTTACTTAGATTTAGCGACAAACAAAAACTTATATCAACAAAGTCGAACAATTGAACTTTTTTAATTTGTTGGGGTGTTGACTTGTTGGTGATTTTTGGATTCAAAGTCCGTAATCAGCAACCACCGAAACACTCGTGGTAAAGTTTATCTGACCTCCGAAACTGAAACTTTATTTAATTTTTATGTGGCTGTGTGATTTGTACATCCTCCCATACGAGAATTTCGCAATTGACGCTTCTCGGTTGTCACAGACATCACCTTTTTTCTAAAGCTACAGTTTCTGCAGCTGTGAGACGTATTTTTTTATGAAAATAAACATTATCCTCAGCCGTAGTATCAATTTCAAAGCGCAATCCGAAGCACTCTAATTTTCCCAGAAAATATGTCTGAACAAGGGCCTCACTCGATACTCGTAATAGGCAGTTGCTTGTTCCAAATCGAAAAATTTCCTAAGACGTTCTGTCTCGCCAAAAGAACAGCGCTACTTGATACTCGTAGCAGACAGTAACTCGTTCCTAATCGAAAGGTTTCCTATGACATTCTGAATTTTTCCACAAGCTAACAGTTTGTCTCGCCACCCAGATTATTTTGTTTATGTTGAAAATAATGTTTGTTGGAATAAACCGAGTTCCAAAACTAAACTAAGATATGCCCGTTTTAAATTCAAATTATGCTTATAATCTTTACTCTTATGATCCACCTACTCCGCTTAGTTTCTGTCTACTCCATGAGCAACATTATTGAAGAGTCCACCGATAATGTTTTTGGCACCACCGATTGTCATTGTTATCCCAACTGCGAGCACACCCAGTATCATACATCCACCTACACAGAGAGCCTGACTACGGTAGGCAAAAATGGTACATACATAGAAATAGATGTATATTTCCGTGAAGAGACTTTGTTCTCCTATCGCTCCGTGCTGCGTTTCACCCTAATCGATTTGATGGGTAAGTACAAGCTATCCAGTTCTCTTCAACTGCGTATGCATCCATTCAGTTGTGGCTTTGTCTTTACAGTTTCCTATGGTGGCATAGCTGGTCTTTGCTTGGGCATATCTTTGTTGGGCATCATGGATGCGATCTTGAACTACCTCACCTGCAATAGGAAACGCAAACGCGACGAATAATGGGTTGTTCAACCGGATAACAGCAGCTGGTGCTCATATGGCTTTACCTGCCACAAAAAAATTAATGCTTCCTTCAGTCGAACATAAATAAACATAAGACAAAGAAAGCATTTGCTTGCATTGATTTTAAGGTCTTTAAAATTTTTACTACCTGCTTTGTATGGGTATGGTGCAGTGGAAAATTTTCAGTAATTTGGGAAAGATTTTTTGAAAAACAGGTCGATAGCGATAATGCTGCGTGGGTCGCATATGCCGCATGTTGCTCTTTTAGGGTATGGGGTGCAAAGCAATGGAATCTCTGAAACCCGAAATCAAAAAATTCAATTTAAGAACAAATTAAATCTAAAAGAATAACAAAGCAGTCACATGAACTATGCACCTTGTCTGCGCTACACAGAACACGGCGGGCATTTCGATTTAAACGTCACCTTCACAATTTGTTAGATTATAGCGCATACGTTGACGTCACGATCGAATCTTTTGTTTTTGTTGTCATTGTTAGGTACCAAGCAAAGTGCCGTCTCGATAAGTGGCAGGCAGCAGCTGGCAAATACGCCAGCTGGGTATAAATACCGGCCGGCAAGCTGAGCTCAGGCACAGTCGCCGCTTACCCGTCGTACCGCCTACATATCTACGTTTAGTCTAAAGTTCGAAGAAAGTCAACAACATGAAATTGTTTGTTTCCATCTGCATTCTGATTAGTCTGGTGAGTGTCTGATAACCCTTCGATTTTGTCACTAAAAATTCTAGAACTAAACTTTGCACTATTATGCGCAGACCTCAGCCGAATATGTCGTCAAGACTCGCGACAATATGCTGGCCTTCCGTGAGGAATGCGTCAAGGAGCTGTCCATTCCTGCTGAACTAGTTGAGAAGTATAAGAAGTGGGAATATCCTGCCGATGGCCAGACACAGTGCTATCTTAAATGTGTGTTCACCAAGTGGGGTCTATTTGAGCCTGAGACTGGCTTCAACGTGGAGCACATTCACGAACAATTGGCACGCGGTAAGGTTGAGAACCACGATGATGCCATACACAAGAAGATTACTGACTGTGTGGACAAAAACGAGCAAGGTTCCAATGCCTGCGAGTGGGCCTGGCGTGGAGCTACTTGCCTGCTGAAGAACAATCTGGAGCTGATTCAGCAAAGCTTGGCACCCAAGGTCTAGATTTCGACTGCACCACTTTAGACCTAAGCTTTAATATACGAAAAACGCAAATTGAGTGAATAAAAACAAAATTATATGCCATAAAAATTAGTCGTCTACTCACTCCTATAATTTGCCTAATTGGCTTGAAAAACTTTTGTGTGGACTTAGCTCTAGTGATTCCTTTTTTAGTTTCCCAAGTATTACCAACGCGTCATGTTGTACACCAAGGAGCTGGTGCAGCCAAAGACTCAGCCGCCGCTGGGTTTGCAGCGCTTTAAGCGGCATACACACAGAGCTTTATGTGAAAAGTACAAGAGCGAAGTAAGCAGATCCTGTGAGTACTCCAGCGTGCACGGCATGCGTTATGTTTGCGAACAGGGTCATTACTGGTTGGAGAGCTGCTTTTGGCTGCTGATTGTCTTAGCTGCCAGCATATTTTGCTGGGTTATGTACGCTGTGCTGGCAACGCGCCATAATGCACGCAACTTGGTTACCATTGTGGAAACCACACAGCTGCCGGTCTACAACATCGAATTTCCCGCTGTGGCCATCTGCATGTGGAATCATGTCAACTGGCTACGCAGCAAACCAGCTGAGGGACGCTACTTGCACAAAAATGCGGATGCGTCTGGGCTCAAAGATTTTAGAGATCTGGTACTAGGCCTGGATACGTGGACTTTTGGCAATTTCGAGAATTTTGAGTCGCTGGTAACACGTAATCTTAGCAGCTTGTCCGAATTAAGCATTACAAATCTGGCTTTGTACTTATCCTTTCGTTGTGATGAGATCTTTGTGCCCAACTCTTGCACGTTCGATGAGACCGAATATGATTGCTGCAAGCTGTTTGTGCTGGAGCGCACCGAGGAGGGCCAGTGTATGGTTTTTAACTCACTCGTCACAGACGATTCGCGCAAGAAAAAGATTATAAGCGATTATCCGTTTAGACTAAGCACAGCCGGCGAAGGCTCTGGTCTAACATTTTCCGTGCGTTTGAATCATTCGTTTATACGTGCAGGCACTGATCTGCCATTTGCCTTAAATGTGCGTAGCCATTAACCCAATTATACGTTTAAACTCATAATATAACATTTTGCAGCTTATGATTAAGGATCCACGTCAATGGAATAATCCCAACATTTTTCAGATGTACGAAAATACTGAAAATTTTGTGGCCATAAGGCCGGTGGTGATAGAAACCTTGGAGAACACTGCTTGGCTAGAACCAACTATACGAGGCTGTTATTTTGCAGTAAGTGGGCCAGTTTAATATTTATTTGACGCATACAATCTATTCTAAATTCGTAATCCATCGTCAAGTCGGAGACCGCAGAGAATGATTTGACCTACAGCCGTGACAACTGCATATCAATTTGTCACCATCAATCGATTATGGACAATTGCAACTGCATAGTACCTCTTTTCTTTCCCTTGACACATCATACAGGTACATTTAAGATCCTTTTGATGTAGTCCCAGTTCTCTATTCACATTTATTCTTAGAGGGCATGCGTGAGTGCGGAGTCTTGGACTTGAAATGCCTCTATGAAAACGCTGATGTCTTTAGCTATTTGAAGATGCGCGATCAGGAGAAATACATAAACGATACTAGACGTGGTCAGACCTGCATCTGCTATAATAGCTGTTTGGTTCGTTCCTATCAGCTTACTCGTAATGTCCGTCAAATAACATAGTAAGTAACAATTAGCAACTAGGTATAAGCTTTAATATTCTTTACGTAGCGATTAAGACCACCAGACAAAGTAAATAGGCGAATTTTTTGGGGCAAACAAATACATGTCCACAAATATTAACCTTTTTTTAAGGGGACTTGATTTAAGGTTTGGTTGATTGAGGGGAAAGATAATAAGGCACATTGAATTGGTATAATTACTTTCGATACGATATACAAAAATGTATAACAAATCGAATCAGTGTCAAAAGATATTCTTTGGACAGTAAGAACCGACTACCAATTGTTTTGGCCATCACTGAAAGCCGGTACGAGTCAACCAAGCTCATCAAATATGTCTTAATTTATAACCTCCACCACAAAATGCTTACAAACATCCTAACAAACTCCATAATAGATTTAAATTAAACATACCCTTGCACACTCGCCTGTTTAAAATTATGCCGCCAACAGCAACACGAACGCAACCAACAAACTGATCAAGGCGGACATCTACTTTGCCCAGAGAGTCATGACCAAATACTCGACCAAACTAGAGTATACGTATCTGGATTTGCTGGCAAATTTTGGCGGCATTTTAGGTCTGTGTGTGGGTGCCTCTGCATTGAGCTTTGCCGAAGTATCCTTTTCAGGCGCTAAGCTACTATGGATGCTATTCAGGGACAGCTACGCCACAGTCCGCAGAAGTGCAATAACGCCTACAGTAAAATGAATAAATATATTATTTATCTTATCATAACAAATGTATTCAGCATATGTATGTCAAAAAGTTTGTTAGTAAACAGCACAATTTAGTTATTATTTTTGCTTACTCTATGTGTAAATAAGACCGCTGTGTTCTTTTTATTATTTCTGCTTAGTTTCTTGATCAGTTGGATAGCGTATGTAGATGCCGGGATTGGGCACATTGGCAGGCGGCTCAAGCAATTCATCAAGATATGAACAACCGATGGCCAAAGCGCTGCCATCAGAACTAAAGTTAAGCGCAGATATTGAGGTATCGTATTCATGAAACTGGCATAAACGTTTCTTATTAAAGCCATCCCAAATATTGACGAAGCGATCGGAACCACCAGTTGCAAATGTATGATAGACATTGTGAAAACTGACCGCATTTACGGGATAGATATGGTCAACTTGGCGTTCCCGCGTGCGGTGGCACTTAAAGGCAAATTTACGTCGTTGCACCTCTGGGTCGTGGTCCAGATACTCGACAGCCACACGACCTTCTATTGAGGACATAACATAGCCCTCTTTGTTGGGAAACAAGCGTATGCAGCGTGTTTGATATTTAAGCGAAGATTCGCGCTTCATCATATAGGCGTCCATTTTGCGTATGTCCCATATAAGCACCTTGCGATCCGAGGTGGCCACCACAATTTTTTCATCTATATTAGACATAGAGTAGACTTTGCCATTATTCTGCTCATAGCAGCCGACGCATTTTTTCTCGCGCATATCCCAAAGCTTGACAGTTTTGTCCCAGCTGCCCGTCAGTATGCCATTGACATACTCGGCGTGCTCCACGCAGCGTACGGCCTCGTCATGAGTGCCTATGATTGTCTCATTTTGAGTGTTGACATCGTAAATGCGCAGCTCCTTGTTTAACGTACCGCTGACCACATGCACAATGTCCTGCATAACAAACATGTGTAAGTTAAATATGCATTTTAATTAGCTCTTAAACCTACCATAAAGGCACAATCCAAAATGGGCGCACTTTGTGAGAATTTTTGGCGCATTGAATTTGCAATCACATCGTAAAATCGCAATGTTCCATCCCAGGAGGATGCTAGCATATACTGATTTGATTTGGGTCCGAATTTAACGGCAGAGATAACATCGCTAGGTGGATCTTGAAGTCTAAACTCTGGTGGACGCATTTTTTATGTGTTTGCAAATTAGTTCAATTCAATTTATTAAATTCCTATACCGGCGTCACTTCTGCTGCTTCTTGGCAGTGTTGTCAGTCACAACGAGTTGTGCAAAATGTTGCCAACTATTTGCCGTTGACAGTGTGGCAGCTCCTTAAGCAAACAGTTATGGCAGTGGCAACGCTGTTTTTTCAATATTCACATTACGCGCTCACATACCAGCTGTTTGCCTGCAAGCGAAGTGGCAGCTTCTCTAATGATATGGCAGCCTTAACAGCACACAAATAAATCGCCCGCTGTTATCGATAAACACAATCAACGTTTAATTCAAAACTAAGTAAATACACGTTGAAGTATTTCAAACATTGAACAATTACTAATTAGACTAAATGGCATTTACTAACTACTATTATAATTGGAAGTACTAACTTTGGTGGTTGCGTTTATAGTTTGCTTTCAACTATTGGCTATTATTTTGATTTTTTCTTACTTTTTGGCTGTTTTTGTGGTCCATCATCGGCCGTGCTTAGAGCAATGGCAAATTGAGCCGCATAATAAGTAATCATTATTTGCAAACGTGGGTAGGGCACATCAAGTCCTAGAAACATGGTCACGGCAATCAATGCATCTGATATGACAAACAAGACGGCACCGACGGCGCAGAAAATGGTCAGGAAACTTTTGACGGCAACGGCTTGAGCAAGGGCACGCCACAGCATTGTGGCTATAATAAAACAGTAGATTGGCACACCAATAATGAGAATTTCATCCAGGTTACTGTGTATAAAATAGATAACTGCAAGAAAAGTCAATGGATAAGATCAGATAAAAGCAAACAAGATCTTAACTTACATATTGCCACCGGCACGTAGAGTCCAATGCCTATGAGCCATTGAACTGGTCTCCACCCAAAGGCGCTTATATAGAAGCCATGTGCTACAGCAAAGGAGACCATACCAAAGGGAAACAGATTAAGATTGAGCAATGCATCGCCGCCGCAGGAAAATGCCAGCCCAAGCACAATCCATTGGGAGCGTCTATAGCTGGAATTAGAAATAATTTATATAAAAGTTTTAAATCGATTTATATAGGAAGGTCACGCTTTTGCAACCAAAAACAATTAGACCAAAAAAAAAAGTATTTTAAAATATCGATTCGAGGTCGCTTTGGCGCCATTTTTGAAAAAAAATATATATATATAAATGGAGCTATTTCAGGCCATCTTCCCCGAGTCGTTTTAATACCCTGTACCGTGTGATACAAAGGGTATATTAAGTTTGTGCAAGCCGAAAATGTATGTTACATATCGAAGGAGTCGTCGGAGATACCCCAAAGTTACCATAAATATGATCAGGGTGACTAGAGAAGTCGATATACCCATGTCTATCTGTCCGTCCGTCTGTCCGTCTCAACGCCTAAATCTCAGAGATGGTAAGAACTAGAGCAACCAAACCTTTACATTAGATCCCATATTATTCCATAGGAGACAAGTTTATTTTTTTTTTTGATATCGGGGTTAAATTATATAGTTCCCATAGGGGTGTTTCAGACGACCTCGAAATAAAAAAGTTTTAGATGAATAATTCATTTGTTTATGAAGATATCGTAACCAAATTTATCATTCCAAAGTTTTTTGTAGTTCCCAAGCACTGTAATTTGATCAAAATAGGTTTACTATATCATAGGATCGATCGGCCAAAACAACTTTTTTATGCAAAACTCGCTATATTTAATTGTTTAATAAAGATATCGTAACCAGTTTTGGCATTCAGAAGTTTTTTACAGAACGCAAGCATTGTATCAAATTTGAACAAAATCGGTTGACTGTATCATATAGCTCCCATACGGCCAATCTTCCCAAAAACCGATTTTTGAACAAAATTTGTTGTGTTTCGTTTGTTGGTGAAGATATTGGAATTAAATTTGGCACTTGTAATTTTTTTGTAGGTCTTAAGCATTGCACGAAATTTTAAAATTGGTAGACTATATCATATAGATCCCATAGGAACGATCGGTCAAAAAAATTTTTTTGTTTAAAAATTCTTGGTTTTTTATGAAAGAACCGGATTTTATTGCAAGCTAATGGTACAGGGTATCCCAAAGTCGTCCACGCCCGTTTTTACGTATTAACTAAATGAAACTGAATCCTCGGTAATTAGTCCGTATTGAAAATAATTTTGTATTTTTACAAGCAAATAAAAAGAAAAAATGCAATTTTTGTAAATAAATTATGAAATGTGTGAAGTCAAATTTTATCAAAATAAATATTGGCGTTAATTCACTAAAATGTAAAAATATAAATACTAAAAAATATTAAAAGATGTTTACATCTATCACATAAATTTTTAGTGGTTTATTTTTTCTCAAAACATATTTTATAAAAATAAAGCAAATTCTTTAGCTTGAAAACTAAAAAAAAAGGAAAATAAAAAAAATAAGCAAATAAATAAATAGATAAATAAAAAATAAATAAATAAATAAATAAAATAAAATAAAAACAAAATTAGATAAATAAATAAATATGAATACAAAAATCAGTTGGTATATAACAAAAAATAAATTTAAAAAAAATTAAACTTATATCTTAAAACGTTCTTTTTTTAATTAGCTAAAAAGTTACAAAAATTATTTGGTCAACATTGAACTGGTTTTCTTAAAAAATTGTATGTAATAAAAATTTAAAAAAAATATATTTTAAATATCTTTAAATGTTAAATATATTTTAAAATTTTTATTTACCAGAAATTCTTAAATGGTTTGTCAGATTTATATATAATTCTTTTAACATTTTTGTAATTTTTTGTAACAAAGGAATATTCAAAAATATTATGAATTCCATTGGTTAAACTTAAAAATTTTCAAAATGCAATCTGATAGTTTACAAAATAAATATATATAAATAAAGGAATATAAATATAAAAAATTTAGTCAGTATATAACAAAATAGATATTAAAAAAATATGTTTTTTTTTATATTAAGATGTTTATTTTTCTAAATTTGCCTAAAAGTTACAAAAATTATTTGATGAATATTGAACTGATTTTCTTAAAAAATTGTAAATAAAAAACATGAATAAAAAATATTTTGGATTTCTTAAAATGTTAAATATTTTTTTAATTTTTATTTCCAAAATATTAAATGTTTTTTCAGAGCTATATGCAATTTTTTAAAAATGTTTGTAATTTTTATGTAATGAAGGAATATTCAAAAATATTTTTAATGCAAAAAACCGTTTTGCTTCTAAAAATTTTAAAATGTTAAATTATTAATTATTGTAATTTATTACATTTAAAATACCATTAGTTAAACAACAATAAATAAATAAGCAAACAAATATACGATAAATAAATAAATATAACATTCAGTCATTAAAAAAAAAAAACAAACTGTTTATATTTTAAAATATATTTTTTTTTAATTCGCTTAAAATTTACAAAAATTATTCGGTCAATGAATTTTTTAAAAAATTGAAAATTGAATTGAAATTGATTGTCTTAAAATTTTAAAAATTTTCTCGCATTATTAACCAAAACATTAAATGTTTTAGCAGAGTTAAATGGAATTTTTTTTCAAATTTTTATTTAACAAAAAAGAATATTAAAAAATATTTTGATTGCAAAAAAATTGTTTTGCAAATAAACTTTTTAAATGTTAAATTATTAATTATTGTTATTTATTGCATTTAAAATGCTATTAGTTGAACTGTAAAATTTTCAAAAAATTTTCTTATAGTAATTTCAAAATATTGGAGCTATTTCAAACAAAAATAAAATTTCAGCTCTCAAGATTATTTTTGAAATTTTTATATTTCACAATAAATAATTGGCGCAGTGTCAGAATATTAGCCCAAATATTAAAATCTGAACTTATTTTGCAATATCGCAAGGGAGATTATTTTATAAAATTTATGATATTTGTGGCGAAAATACGCTTGCGTATTTATAGAGCACTTACCGCAGTAACAAAGATGAGTTTTTTTTGAAATATTTATTTAATTTTACTGTGTATTTTTTAGGTGTACAAAAGATGTATGTTTTTATATGTTTGTTTGTATGTTGTTGTATGTAAAGAATGTGTGTGAACTAGTGATCGTGTTAAGAGTTAAGTTAACGCTGACAGCAAGTGCTCTAAAAAATTACGTTGCGATCTCTTCGCTTTGCCGATTGCCACCGGCTGGTCAGATCTGCATGCTGTACTTCAAAAGCTCGCTATGCGTTGCTGCAGTAGAGAGCTTTTAAAGAACAGCATGCACAAAGTGGAGATCAGAACATACGATGTTACGGTGATTTTACCGTTGCTGTTGTTTTTACTGGTTGCTTCCAGTCAGAGTAAAGGTGGTCCCAAACTCAGACCATTAGCAATAAATTTCAGCAACAATATTTCAGCAATGATAATAGTTGTTAAAAATTATTCATAGCTGTCAATGTTTAGTTATTACATTTAAGTTTATGTCGACTTTATTTCGTATATAATGTTATGTTAAGTAATAACAAAAAAGGAAAAAATTTATTTAAAAAAATTTTAAAAAATTAAGAAATACAAAAAAAAAATGGTTTTAAAATTTTTCTTTTGATAACACAGCCCTACAAAAAAAAAGCTCTGTACTTTTGACGCGGCACATCTCATTATATGGATTTTGATGCGCTGAATCCGAATCTCAAATAAAAGCAACACGTTTCCCGACTGGTTTTTGATATATC
The DNA here is from genome assembly GCA_037043745.1 of Chymomyza amoena. Lineage (NCBI taxonomy): Eukaryota > Metazoa > Arthropoda > Insecta > Diptera > Drosophilidae > Chymomyza > Chymomyza amoena. The sequence goes on from JBAMAX010002508.1 coordinate 70,629, forward strand.
CTCAAAAAATCGTATTTTTCACAAATTTATTAGCCCCTTCCATTACAAAACGCCCGGTCCGGGCAGGTCATTATTTTAGATTTCCATGAAACTGAATTATGTTATTCCTTGGTCCATTTCATTAGTCCAAGAAAAAAATGTTTTTCGGCTAAAAAAAAAATACGTGTCTAATGAAATGGACCAAGGAATAACATAATCCAGTTTCATTGAAATCTGAAATAATGACCTGCCCGGACCGGGCGTTTTGTAATGGAAGGGGCCAATAAATTTTTGAAAAATATGATTTTTTGAGGTTATGTCAATAACCAGTCAGTAAACGTGTTGTTTTTATTTCAGATTCGGATTCAGCGCATCAAAATCCATGTAATGAGATGTGTCGCGTCATATGTACAGAACTTTTTTTTTGTAGGGCTGTGTAATTTTTTTTATCAATCAATTTATGGAAACATATTTCACCATCGATAATAATTACTTACTCTTTGGTTAAAGCGAATCCTTTGGTCAGCACATAAAACATAAGCGCCAGTATAGGCATACATTTGAGCACAGTGGTCCATATTTCACCCTCGGGATCTTTACGCACCAGCGCAAAATAAAGCACCAGCGTGTTAAGAAACGGCGCAAGCTTCAAGCTTTGCGATCTGGCCTTTGGAATCGGAATAAGAAATAAATAAAAATAATGCGATTAGCGGCAATCTGATTAAGATGTTTCTAAAAATATTCGAACTGCCCCCTAAAGCGGCGATTAGATTAGGCAAATTGAGCAATAAGTTAAGTGCCCGAACCACAAGACTTATGCATAAACAATAAAAAATAGATTGGCATATAAATTGCTTAGTTTATGTATGTACTTATTACAATGGCTTTTGCTAAGGGTAGCGGAAGGAAGTTAAACACTTTCGCTTTCTATGGAGAGCTTTTTTTTATACACATGTCCAGTGCAAGAGCGTAAGAGCAGAGGCAAGAGCAAGAGAGATGTTATGTGCAAGGTCAAGGACGAAAGCTCTGTGGTTTTTTATACGTAAAATATGTTTTTTTTTTATTGTCGTATTGTACTTTCAGTTAGATAAAGCATCTATACAATTGTAGAGCTTCTATATACACAAATTAACACGTAAGTATATACTATGTATAAAACAAAAGCAAATTACAGGCTTCAATTGCATGCAAGTAAATAAGTACATAAAATAAACAAAGTAAATACAGACATTGCTTAAAGCGTAATCCGAGCCGGTCAAGCAAACAAAAAAAACAAACAGTCAGTTTCAATTGAAATACTACAACTACCTGCATATAGTTGGTCTCATGTGAACTTACAAGATGCATTAAATCGGTCATAATTAACAATTTCTTGACAGTCCGTCTGCACTTTCGCAGTTTATAATAATTATTATTATTTTCAACTTGAGCCGTTCCGTCTTTTTTCGCACGATATGCGCTCAAGTCAAATCAGTCTAAAGTTTTGTTGTTCTTTTTTTGTTTGTATTGCGCGCGGTAGACGCCAAACGGCTCCATATAAACCAGAACCAGAGCACACGTTGCGCACGTTTTGACCACTTTTTTTAAACTGAACCGAACTGAAGCACAACGTATACTTAATTTTCAAAACGGCTGGACGGCCAGAGAGTGCGCCCCAATGGAACGGAACGTTGTGGCTGCAGCAGCAGCATGTATATAAAAATAGACCCCACACTGCTTGGAACTGCAAACAGATTGATTATTATTGCTATGTGTTTTGTATACAATACCTTTATCAACGAAACCCCAGCTCAGGAGTGTTGAAGAAGAGCGCCAAAAAAATACACAAATGAGTGTGAGCGTAAAACGTATAAAGAGAGTGCAAAGAGCAAGCTTTTTGCGTGCGTGCGTCTGTGCCAGTGTGTGTGGTGTGTGTGGGAGTGTGCGTGAACTTTGCTCTTGGCACGCAAAGCAACATGAATGCATGCAACAGGTTAATTTACGCTGAGCAAATTATGCGCTACAAAATGAGAGAGCATATGCGTTGTGATAATAATTAAGGCGAAAGAGTTTGGAAGCGAAATTATTGGGGTAATTATAGTTGGAAGATTTCGGGTAATATATTATATATGCCGTTAAACCTTCCTACGTCATATAAGTGTTTTAAAATATATATATTATTTTATTACATTGTAAAGAGTTTACGCATTTCAGAGTACTAAGTCCACAATATTTGTATAGAGTGAATGAATAAATCTACTCATGCATAACGTCACAAATGTCTAAAAACATCTAATTGTAAATAAAAATCTATTTTTATTTAAAATCGATTTGTTGACTCATGTTTACAAATAAAATAGCCAAAAATTATATTTTCTTTTTGAAATATTAGGGAATATGAGAAAAAATTATTTTGTAATTGATAATGACGTTGTGCTGTGTTGTGTTTTGCAATACACAAATAGTTGCAAAATTTAAGAAACATTTTTTTTGTGGTATAAGTTTTAATTCTCATAAAATTATATGAATATTCATATTTTTTTTATTTTAACTCCCGACTTTCCAAAACGATTTACATCCAAGGCTTTAGGGTAAATAGGGAAAAACTATTGGGGGACTACATATTTTGGTCTACATAAAAACATATACCGATTATTTAGACTTTAGTGAGTCTGTGACCTTGTAGCTTCATTCGTCTTCGGGTAACAGCTTGTTTGTATTACATGACGCAATTTTTTTTTTTTTAATTTTACAGGGGGCTTCGCCTCCTACTCGCTTCGCTCACCAACCCCCTCCTTTCAAGGGGGCCCACTTGAAATTAAATTACTTCTTTATTCTTCTCATACCTCTTCTTTGATGCTTTACGCATCTGTTCTCGCTTGCGTTCTTTCATTTCCTCTTCAGTCAAATTCAACTTGTTTTTACCCATTTCGCTAAATTTCTTACTTTATAAAAACATGAGGAAAAAAACATGAGAAACAAATATCTTCTGCTATACACAAAACATGTTCTACACTTTCAAAAAGATGAGAAAAAAAACTTTTTTATATAAAAGAGGGATATTCTTCATATCGGGAATGTATAGCTCATAGGGCAGTTTTAGAGGACCTCAAGAATAACCAAAAGTTTTCAATAGATAATTGGTTTGAAGACAGCGTAAACAAATTTGGCGATCGAAAGTTTTTTAAAGTTTCCAATTATTGTATATAATTTGATTTAAGTCGATTGACTATTTCATATAGCTCCCATAGGACGGCATAGTTCGAAACTACGTATTTTAGCACAAAATTCGCTGGGTTTCCTTTGCTTTGTGAAGATATCGTAACCAAATTTGGCATTCGGAAGTTTATTTCGACAGTTTCCAAGTACTACGGCAAATTTGATCAAAATCAGCTTGACTATATCATATAATCCCCAAAGGGACCGATCGGTCAAGAAAATGTCTTAAGTGCAAAATTCGTTTTGTTTCGTGTGGTTCTGAAGATATCGTAACCAAATATGTCAAGAATTTGTCAGACTACCCCGAAGTTGTCCTCGTCCGACTTAACGTACGCGATGCACGTGTTATCGTTTTGTTTTGTGTGGTTCTGAAGGTATCGTAACCAAATTTGGCAAGAATTTGGTAGACTATCCCAAATTTGTCCTCTCCTGACTTTACGTAAGCGATCTTTTTGAATAAGGCTGTTTGCTTCCATTAATTTTTCGGCATACACTTTTTTGAGCATACTAAATTATAAAAAAATTTAGAAAATCAGCAAAAAAAAATTTCATGAAAAAAAGTTTATAGCATCGTTGAGAGACGTTATATTTTATTTTTTTATTAGAGAATTGTAGCGTTTTCTTAAATTTTTTTTTTAAACTATATTTAAATGACTAATGAAAGCTTTATTGAATGAATATTGATGATATGATATTTTAAAAATTACCAGCTCTAATATGCCATTCTTTATTTGCGAACATAAATCGATTCGGCTTAAAAAAAGACAAAAAGTTGAGATATTCAGAAAAAAAATCGCTCCACAGAAAATTAAAAATATGGATCAGAAGTCAAATCTTTATTTGCTAATTTGAGGATTTAATATTATATAGTTCTTACATGCTATTATTTATTTGAGAAAACAAATCTACCACCTTAATCAAAAAGTTCCCGGAATCATCGTCGTGTGGCGCTTTACCCCTCCTCCAATTGTATGTCTAATTTTTTCTTAAATTTCCACATCTGACATTGGCAATCTATGAAATTTACAGCTTGATAGCTTGACATTTGTAAAAGTGACGCCGTATTAAGTACATCTTCGGTTGCGCTTGTTGAGTCAAATAAATTGATCCAAAAGTAAAAAAAATTTATTTTACTCAAGTTTTTTAATCCATTTTGTTTTAATTTACCGTAAAGAAGGAAAGAAACAATTTCAAAGTTGAAAAGTCAGATATTGTCCATAAGCAAGGTAAGTTAATAAAACTATTGTACATTTTGTAAAAAGTCCCAAAGCAGTCGATTTTTCAACATTATGTAAAAAATTATCCCTTTTCACGACAAAAAAATCTATAGTAATTTTAAAGCCTTTTTTTATGTTATAATTATATGAACCTATACTAAAGCTATAAACTTAAGGTCCCGGTTCTTTTCGAACAGTTTTTAATAGAGAACCACATGCCCCTCCAAGGGGTCAGTCAAGGAATTATTATTATACCTATACTTAAGAAAATTAAAATGTTAACAAAATATTTAAAAAATTTTTTAAAAAGTCACATGTTTTAAATGGAATAACTTGACACCCATTTAGTTTTTTATTAACGAAGCATGAAAAGCTAACAATATTTAATGTATGACTAAAATATTTTTAAATTATATCCCTTAGTTCTTTTAATTTTTCTTATTAAAAAATAATTTAAAAATGTTATCTTCAGCGTAATAGCCACTGCTTTTGTCAAGATGCTTATGCCATTAGATATACCTCAAAATTATGTGCACATTTAAACTTCAACTCTCTTTAATGCTTGTTTTTGCCTCTTTTATGTTTTTCCAACTTTTAAGCGCAGCGCTCCCTAAACTCCTCCCTGTCATTTTTACGCTCTCCTGCTAACAATTCAAAACAATGCAACAAACCGCAGCGCACTTTCACTGCGACGCTTTCTCCATTGCGCAGACCCCAAACAAAAAGCTCTGGCCAAACAGCAAAAGCTCTCCGAAAGCTTTTTGCCAATGCTCTGCCGTTAGCAATTTTATGCCAAAGTTCATTCAGTTTTAGGTTGTGGCATTTTCCAGGCGCTTGTAAAACTCTCCAACGCGAATGCAGCAAAACTACTGCAATTTATTAACTGCTTTATAATTAAGCTGGCAGCTATAATTATAATTAACTAAAAGCAGCGCTGCACTCTCTCGTTAATTGCCGTTAAATAAATCACAAGTAAGTCCGCGCCCAAAAGTATGCTAGGAAAATTTATATTTTGTGACAGAGGCAACCAAAAAAAAAATGTTGGTCACGCATAGCTGAAAAATTGTGTATCCATTGTGTGAGGAGCGCTTCCTGCCGCACACATACAAACATACTCTCATTCTCCGAGTGCAAATGTATTTGGGACCCAAAGGCAATCAAAACTGACCATTGACACACATTTATAAGAGGAACGTAGTGACAAATTGACCCAAGGTTCTGCTATAAGCATTGCGCAGGAACTAATAAATTATGCATATTAAATTATGATAAAATTGTTTTTGTGAAAGCAAAAGTAAGCCTTGCATGCTGAGCACACACTTGACCTCCACATACACACACACGCACACATATACAGCTGTGGCACCCAAGCTGACGCACAGTGGGCCGGAAATGATAGAACGGAAGTGCAGTTGATTAAATTAAATTGATTTTTAAAGTTGTTATTTGTAGGTCTTAAATCAGAGCTTAAATAAAAGCTCAGTCGCAGGTGTTGGATACAAAAATAATTGAAAGCAAATGATCAAATAAGGAAGTGCAAGTTGAAAGTTTGCATAAAGCTTAAAAGCGTCAACAGAAAAGAAAAACAAATCAAGTATCAAAAAAATAAATTCTGCCTAAATTTAAGGAAAAAAGTCAATTTACTTAAAAAGCCGAAGAAAAGCTCTTATCATTTTTAAAATAAGAATTTAAAAAAGTTTTGAGCCCTTCGAAAAAAAAAAATGAAATCGTAAACAGTCACTTTCTTTTTGATACAGGGTCCGGCACTCGAAGTGTAACCAAATTCAGACCGCTCGCGCAGCTGACGCACGGGCATCAGCTGTCTGTAAGTTAGCTAAATGACAGTTTAGAGTATTGTTTACAAGCGCACGAAAGCATTTTGCCGTGAGTAAACGCGAAAAAAAAATCAGTAATGGATTTCAAACGTAATAGTGTAGTTGCATTATATTTAGCTGGAAAATCACAACCTGCGATTGTTCGTGAGCTCGAACACCTAAGTAAATAAAGTTTTCGTTTATCGCACCATAACTCGTTACAATGATACTGGTAGCATCGCAAAACGTCATGGAGGTGGTCATCAAAAGACTGCAACGTCACGTGAGATGGTTCAAAAAGTGAAGAAGCGACTTGAGCGAAATCCCCGACGAAGTGCCAATCAAATGGCGAAAGAACTGAAAATATCTGACCGTAGCATCCATCGCATACTGAAAAATGATCTGAAGGTCAAGCCTTACAAGATCCAAAAGGCACATGATCTCACACCGAAGCAGCAACAAGTCAGACTTGAGAGAGCGAAGGAGTTGCTTCGCTTGGCCGAAAGCGGCCAATTGCCGAACATTGTGTTTTCTGACGAGAAAATTTTTACAATTGAGCAATTCGTAAACTCTCAAAACGATAGGGTTTACTTGAGGGACCGTTCATACGAGAATTTGAGTCATCGATTGGCCACCAGGAGGCAGCACCCGTCACAGATAATGGTTTGGGCCGCTGTAACCGCAGATGGGCGCTCTCCAATCGTTTCATCGAGCCTGGCGTCAAGGTTAATGCGCAATATTATCGGGAAAGTATTCTGGAGGTTGCTTTGAAGCCGTGGGCAGACAAACATTTCGGTGGCAGACCATGGACGTTTCAACAACAGGACTCGGCACCGTCTCACAAAGCTCGAGTGAACCAAGAATGGCTGAAAAACAACGTTCCGAACTTCATAACGTCCACACAATGGCTTTCGAATTCACCAGACGCGAATCCGATGGATTATTCTCTTTGGGCCATTTTGTAGAGCAAGGTCCGAACTAAAAGATTCAACAGTCTCGAGGCGCTGAAAAAAGCCATTGTCCACGAGTGGGCCAAAATACCTGCAAGTCACATTCGGGCAGCTTGCGATTCATTTTTGGACCGTCTCAAGGCCATAGTGAAGGCAAAAGGTGGCCATATTGAGCGAAAGTAAATTGTTTCTAAATTTCGTATTATTTTTACACATTTTGTACCTAGAATTAAGTAAAGGTAATTTTCCAAAATGAATTTATAGCCTTTTTAATTGGTTACACTTCGAAGATGCCGGACCGGAAAATTCATATGTTTTGTAGATTACCTATGATTGCCTATGATTACCTTTCTTTTTGATAGTATAAAATTAATTTTTTTTGTAGATTACCTATGCATTAATTATAAAAAAAATAAGTGGGCTAAAAAAGTCATTAAGGTGGGTGGTAATTATTAAATTTGTTTGCTTTCCCATTGATTGAGGGTAAGGTATAATTTTTAGAAGGCCATAAAATTGGACGTAGAAAATTTACTGGTAGAAAGATAATGTATAAGCTGTAAAAAAAATTCAAAATATTTATTAGTTTTGCCAACGAAATTAATTATTTGAAAAATGGTAAAAAAGGCAACATTTTTTAATAATTTATTTAATTGAATTTGTAAGAATTTGCCAAAAAATTATTTAAAAAAAGAATCTTTTATATTGAATGAATTCCGAAACAGGAAATAAATTTAAAAAAAATTAATTTTGTTTTTAATTGATAACGGAAATGTAATAAAAAATATTGTCTTAATTATTAAATTATTATCGAATTTAAGTTTTTTTATTTTTTTAACCAAATTATACTTAAATGAGAATCGAAATCTGATTTTGAATAAATTACCTAGTTTTAAATATTGAAAAATCGTTTGCAAAAGATATAAATAAAAAATTTTGAAAATTAAAAAAAAAATAATTTTTAAATATAACATTTTCCTAATTTCACATTTACCGCATCAACTGAGGTCTAAAGTTATTAGACTTAAAAAAAAAATTATTTTTATAAATAATAAGATTTTCAAAATATATTTTTGTGCAAAAGTATGTCTAAAGTGTCTCTGAATAACATGAAACGACTTAGTCAAATTTTTGAAGACAAAAAAAGAGGAAAAGTACTAATAAGATAAGATAATTGGTAAAATTAAAAAAATACATATGTATATCTTTTACTTTTACTTATAACTTTTTCAATAGTTATACATTTTTAATAGGGGCAAATATCAGTTTTATTGAAATTGATTTCAAACAAAAAACTCTATAAAATTTCTCACTGGTATTTTTAGTTGTTAAATATCTTTATTCTGTTAATAATTATTTTTTAATTTAACGCTATAATTTTTTTTTTATAAATTAAGACATTTTTAAAATTTATTTTTGTGCAAAATTGTCGAAATCGCTGTATCTCTGAATAACATGAACCGACTTAGTCAATTCTTTGAAGAAAATAAAAGTGGAAAAGCTGTACTAGAATAAGACATAATTTTTGTTTAAAAGATATTAAAAAAAATCGGTAAAATTTTTAAAATTACATACTTACTAACTTTTATAAATTTACAATAGTTTTATAGATTTTTAAAAGGAATAATATGAATTTAACTGAAATCGATTTCAAATAAATCGCCCTTAAAAATTTATAATACCTATTTTTTATTGTTAAATAATTCTATTATTTAAATAATTTTTTTTTTTAATTTAACATAACGCTACACCTAATTAGAGTTAAGCTTTTTGCCTTGTAAACAAAAGTATAGCTTTAAAATTTTTAGCCCATGAAGTCAATACCTGACCCACTGTGCGACGCCTGCAGCCACTCAAAAAACAAAGTGACAGGCGCTGCAAGTATTCCAACATGGTATACATAGAAATGTGTGGGTTGGCCTACACACACACATGCACACTCACAGACACACACACACATACCCACAGTGACCGCCACACTCACACAAATGCACGTTGAACTTGAGCCGCCTTCGCCCCAATAAAGACTCCTGACATCATAAGCAGGCAGCACAGTCCAAGTCCCCGATGGCAATTTACAACCCCAACACAGATCCTTACATCAATACATCCTTCCATCAATAATTTAATGCCCCACAGTGGCACAAACCAGTTGAACTAATAACTGCTCAATTATTTAAAATGTTTACAATGGACTGTCTTTCAATTTTATAGGTTGCACGCAACATGGCGTGTCCATTCTTTCGACGTGCCGATTCATTGACACGACAGCCATCGGTTGTCACCGAACCCGGCACCCACTGGACGCTGGAGGATGATGAGGTGACCGATGATGCACTGACGCTCAAGCATTTGCAACTGGCCATACAGCTGCTAACGGCGCCCTCCAATGACGATCTTAATACGGCGGTTACCTCGTTGGTCTCCAAATATCGCCAGAGCTGGCCCAATTTACACAAGCTGTAAGTAAACTAATACGCAGTCGTATCCTAGCTAACTCTGCTAACCATTTGACAGAAAACTTGATCCCAACACTTTTAAGAGCTGCGCCAACTATGACTATCTGTCTGATATACAGGAGCTGCTATTGGAGATGGATGAGGCTAGTGCTAGCGAGATACTGGTGCTGCTGGGGGAGGAGCTTATAACCTGCTGCTGCACGGGCATTATAGAGCGTGCTTTTCGTTGTCTGGGCACGGATTTGCAGGAGTTTCTAGGCTCACTCGATGGCGTCTATGATGTGCTTAAACTGCAGGAAGTAAGTCGAAGCCTTACAAGGTTTAATAACCTGCTTAACAAACAATACCATTTAGGATGACGTCACTGACACTGGCTTTGTTTGCGCCGGCGATGGCGAGCTCATCTTTACTTCGGAGCGTCCAGTCATAGCCTGGCTGCTGTTGGGCTCGCTCAAGGCGCTTACTCGCATGCTGTACAAGGTCGATGTTAATATTAAGATAGAACCCGTCGAAGGAGATGCACGTCGCTATCGTTATCTTTTCTCGCTGGTCAAGGACAATTCCACCGCATTAATGGGTCGACCTGTTGGCGTGCCCGCCAAGATACATGAGACCGTGCAGCGCAGTAATTCAAATAATGCCTCTGATCTGGCCATGAACTCTTCCAGTTTCTGTAAGATGTTTCCTTGGCATTTTATTATGAATGACAAGTTAGAGCTAGTGCAGCTGGGTCGCGGCTTTAGCAAGTTGTACAAGCCCTATTTAGCCGATTTTGGACACCTGGCAACCACATACTTTGATTTTAAGCGACCTAAGGGTCTGAACATGAAATTCCGAGATATTGTACGACGCACTTATACACCCTTCTTAATTGGACTTAACTGTCCACCCGGCGTAGAAGACTTTCCCGCCATGGGTCTGGAAATCAAGGGACAAATGGTACACTGCCCGGAATCTAACTCTTTGCTGTTCATTGGCTCACCATTTCTGGATGGTTTGGATGGTCTGACCTGCAATGGACTTTTCATATCGGACATACCACTACATGATGCTACGCGTGAAGTGATTTTGGTGGGCGAGCAGGCGCGTGCCCAAGATGGTCTGCGTCGACGCATGGACAAGCTGAAGAGCAGCATTGAGGAGGCTAACTCGGCCGTGACCAAGGAACGTAAGAAGAATGTTAGCCTCTTGCATCTAATCTTTCCGGCTGAGATTGCCGAACGTCTATGGTTGGGCGCCTGCATTGATGCCAAAACCTATCCGGATGTTACCATCTTGTTCAGTGACATTGTGGGCTTTACGAGCATTTGCTCGCGTGCCACACCCTTTATGGTGATCAGCATGCTGGAGGGCTTGTACAAGGATTTTGATGAATTTTGCGATTTCTTTGATGTTTACAAGGTGGAAACCATTGGAGATGCCTACTGTGTAGCCAGTGGCTTGCATCGCGCTTCCATTTATGATGCGCACAAGGTAGCCTGGATGGCTATAAAGATGATTGATGCCTGCTCCAAGCATATTACACACGATGGAGAGCAAATTAAAATGCGCATTGGCTTGCATACGGGCACAGTCTTGGCGGGCGTTGTGGGACGCAAGATGCCACGTTACTGTCTGTTCGGGCACAACGTGACCATTGCCAACAAATTTGAGTCCGGCAGTGAGGCATTGAAGATCAATGTGAGCCCCACTACCAAGAGGTAGGTTGACAGACTTACAGACTTCTTCCAAACTTCTAATGCTCCTTATGATTTTTTACAGCTGGCTAACCAAGCATGCATGCTTTGAGTTTGATTTGCAAGCACGTGATCCTGTCTTTTTGCCCAAGGAGTTCCCCAAGTCGGCTGGCAATGGCACCTGCTATTTCCTCGAGGGCTATCGCAACCCTGCGCTGGACAGCAATCTACCTGCAGTAGAGCATATAAATGCTTCTATGAAGACCATAAACGAAGGAGGCGATGCCTAAGTGCAGCGCATACTTGCTCAGACACTACGTAATAGCTATATGCACTCTTAGTTGTAGCCTGCAAATCCCTTACAGGAATTTTGTTATCCTCCCCGCGCTTAGTCGTACAAATAAAATGTCCTCTAAATGTGTTGCGTTAAAGCGTATGGTTTGGTTTACTTTTATCGAAAATGTATATAAGTCGGAGTGGGACCCGACTGAATCATACTCTTTGCTAACTCCAAACCATACAAAGCGGATTAGCGGAGATGGTTCCAATCTTACCCTGCAGTTTAGTGTTCATATAGGTAACCTATTATCTCTCTGTACAACAATTCACCCTTAGCAACTTAACTTTTATAAATAATTTTTGAGCCTTGGCTTGCGACGCCATCACACGTCGTCCTTTGAGCTTGTCACCAATCTTGGTGGACATTATGCACACATGACCCCGGTAGGCCCACTCATCGGCTGGACTGTTCTGTTCGTTTTTATCAAGGCAGCTTTTGATAATTTGATCAGTGAGATCCAGCTTGCACTGATTCAACAAACGATCGGCATTGTAACCTTCCTGAAGGCTGAAGACTTCCAACTTGATCGCCATACACAGCACATACGTACTGACGCACTTCGAATTCATTTGGATAATCCAATTCTTTTACTTTACTTATTTGCTCCTCATTTAAGTCATGCTCCTTAATGCATTCGTTACGTAGGATCTTAATTTGCTCACTATTTTTGGGCAGCCATGGGGCTTCACCGCAGGCCTTGGTACATTAAAAAAATAGTATGTTTTTTTTTTTTTTGCTAATTAGAAGTCTTAGTTACAAACTCACCATTGCAAAGCATAAGAAGACAAGAAAATATTTCATCATGTTACCCCAAGTTTACAAGTTCAACTAAAATTTTTGCTACGACTAATCTACACTTTATATGCGCCATTTCAGATCTCCATACCTAATCAGGCCTATTGGAGGTCATTCAGGCCCTTTTCCGATTTTTACTCTATATTTTAAGGGATAAGAGTTTACTTGTTATGTGTAATATTTGAAACTGGCCAAAGGAGAAGAATTTCTGAATTCCAGAATCCTGGATATTGTAGAGTTTAAGAGCTAAGGACCTAAATTTTGTTAAAGTTGTTTAACCGACTTTATACCTTTTAATGAAAATGTGACTTTTTGTGTGGATTGTTTAACATTAGTAATAATCAAATTTGGAATGTAGTGCCAATTATATACTACTAGTGGGCCCGGCAGAAGTTGTCCTGCACAAACCTTTTCAACAATCTTAAAGTTTATAAACACCGTAAGATTCTCTAGTTAGTTTATCTAGACAATTATAAGATTTTTGGACGAACTTAAGTATTCTTAAGAGAGCTCGCATCTCTAATAAATTCATACCCCACAGAAACTACAATTCAACCCCTTAACGACTACGCTTCTGTTTGTACTTAATGTCCAATACCCGGTGTTGAAAAATATTCGATTATGCTATATTCACGATATTCACAAAAATGCGTATAACTCACGAACCCATACATACAATCACATCGCAGTAGGCTTAAAACCTCCGTATTGACAACGTCTAACGCACGCAAAAATCATATTTGAAATTCATCGACTCGTTCATGAGAACAACCATAACACGTAAAACATAAGTTTTTTTTTTTATAAAGGGTGATTCATTAAGTTTCATTCATTTTAAATAGGGATTTTCGTGTGGATCACGCATGATCCATGGCAAGGTCAAAGGCAAAGTTGTTCAGTATTCAATGGCAAATCATCATGGAAAGACTTACACCCGAACAACGTTTACAAATTGTACACGAAAATCAGCGTTCTGCAAAGAATGTTTTTCGTGCGCTGAGATCGACTTATGGTCAACATAATCGACCCACCGAACCCACAATTCGTGACACCATCACCAAATTTTAAACCCAGTATTCATTGTTTGATGATATACGACCAAATCGAGCACATTCAGCACGTAGTGAAGAGAATATAGCGGCTGTAGCTGACAGTGTTCACGATGACCGCGAGGAATTGTTGCCCGTGATCTCGATCTCAATGTGGCGCTCACATTGCCAATAAAACAATGGTTCTATTGCGAGGTCAATTTGGTGAGCGATTAATTTCACGTACGGTACCCGTACCTTGGCCGCCAAGATCGTGCGAAATCACACCGCTCGACTTTTTTCTTAGGGATTACGTAAAGTCAAAAGTTTACATGGACAAACCAGCAAAGATTGAGGCCTGGAAGCCAACATTACTCATGTTATTGGCCAAATACCAGTGGAAATGCTTGAACGAGTCATGGAAAATTGGACCTTCAGAATGGACCATTTAAAACGCAGCTGCGGCCAACATTTGAACGCGATTATTTTTAAAAAATAAATGCCATAAAATATCCTTTCGAAATCATAAGTAAAGATCCCATCATTCCTTTGAAATTTACAATTGCCAAATCATTAAAAAAAAAATGTCTTAATGAATCACCCAATATTAAATCATGTAACTTCTATGATGAGCATAGGACAACATTTAGGATGGCCAGATTATTGAATTTTTGTCAATATGCCGAAATATAGATATTTTCGAGAAAAAAGAACACGGGGTATCCCACTATCTGGCACCATTTCGACTACATTTTTATAGCCTGTACCTATATGAACAAAGGGTAAACTAGATTTATGCCATAAGGAGGCTTGGCAGGGAAACGGTGTGCAGGGTATAACACAGTCGGACACCGCTTAAATTGTAGCAAATTTTTTTTTCCTAATTGATTAATTACATTATAAAAATAGTCAAAGTATCAAATACCATATAACTTGGGAATCCAATCGATATGTATTTAAATGAATAATGTTACAGAAAATATACGTTAGCCATTCCCATTGAGAGATTTATTAAAAGCGTTTTATAGATTACACAAGTTTTCTGTTTATATTTATTATCGTTAGCTTAAGATTATTATTATTATTAATAACTATTAGCAAGATTTATCTTGAATAGAATAGTTTTCTTCTCAAGGAAATGTATAGTATTTAACGTTTTTTCTATATTTAGAACTAAAGTAGATCTGCCTTTTGGGCAACTGTGAAAATGATCATATTTTAAGTTAAAAGATAAATATGTAACTCCTACTATGTTTCAATGCATCTATGCATCTATGTACCTATGTATCTATGCGTCTATGTATCTATGTATCTATGTACTATTTTCAACGTATCGCTTCAAAATATGAATAAGAATAATTTTCAAAATAGGCTTAGGATTACTTCACGTACGCAGATTGGCTGAATTTCAAAGAGATATTTTTATAAAATTTTCAACAACAAAATTTTTTCATTTAATGCATTTCAAAATAATTAATAAAACATATTTTTCTAATAATTTAATAACTTTTGAACTAATTGTTTACGATTTCATTAAAACTTCAAGAATTGAACTTCAACTTTCGATATCCCAAATTAAAGCTCCTCATCATTGCCATTATTTTTTATGTTGTTTGTCTAAGCCATTTTATCATCATTTGATAGATTTTGAATTAAAGTTGCATCAGTCTCACTTTCTGAGTTTTTATATTTATTGATAAGCTCCAATATTTGCATATTAGATTTGATTTATTAAGTCAATAATTCTTAGCCAACTTACCCATCCAAAGAATATGTTATGAACCAAAAACTTTAAAAGAACGACTAGCAAAACCTTCAAAACAACCGATTTATACCTGCCCTTTGCAATCTCTACATTGCCATCCTCGGCATTACCATTTGAGTTACATACTTCATCTCCACTTTTGATTTGTCTTTAAGAACTATTTCGCCGTCAATAGCTTTATTTTCCTTGTTCTTTTGGGTGTTATTTTTGTATTTATATAGTATCTTAAAAATTTGTTTATAAGATTTTATTTAACTTCATAATTGTTAGCCAACTTACGCGTCCAAAGAATGGCTTAAGTACCAAGAAAATCGTGGCAAATGCTTGCAACTTGGAAAGCACGAATAGCCAAACATTCCAAAGAACCGATTTGGGAGTGTCCTTAATGTTGGATACGTTTAAACCAATTGGTGGATCATTTGGTTCATCGGACTGAGGTTCTGTGCCACTTTCGAGTTTTTTGAATCGCTTAAAATTTAGCTTATAAGATTCTATTTATTAACTTAATAATTGTTATCCAACTTACTTGTCCAAAGAATTGCTTATAGATTAGAAAAATTGCCGTAAATGCCAGCAAGTTGGAAAGTACGAATAGAAGAACAGTCCAATAATCGACTTTGGGACCGTTGTCCATAGTAAACTTGTACTCCAATTTTTCTATGGCCCATGGTGGATAAAAAAAGCGTTTAATCTTATACGTGACATTGGCCCACAATGTATCGGGATAGGGCTTCATTTGTACGTCACATATAGTTTTAATATCCGGTTCATAACTGCGGGCCATTTTTATTGAACTATTTTTTTTCGTTTCGCTCGAGAAATTTTCTTAAATAAATATAATTTGTAAGCTCTTTGTTCAGCAGTATTTGATTATTAAACTAAAGTGAAGTATCCACAAAAATGTGACTTTGATTTCAAGGCTTGTTAGTTTGATCTATTTGTAATTCTGACATTTTATAAAGGGTAAGCTGGGGTAAATCTGAACTACTTATTGTTTTTGGCTTTAAAACGCTGATATGATATAGGATCAATTCGTTCGGTATCCCAAATTATGTGTTGTGTGGTTTACATTTTGGAACTAGTTCAACCATGAATATCTATGTATCTATGTATCTATGTATCTATGTATCTATGTATCTATGTATCTATGTATCTATGTATCTATGTATCTATGTATCTATGTATCTATGTATCTATGTATCTATGTATCTATGTATCTATGTATCTATGTATCTATGTATCTATGTATCTATGTATCTATGTATCTTTGTATCTATATATCTATGTATCTATGTATCTATGTATCTATGTATCTATGTATCTATGTATCTATGTATCTATGTATCTATGTATCTATGTATCTATGTATCTATGTATCTATATATCTATGTATCTATGTATCTGTGTATCTATATATCATTTGTCTGCTTATGTATCTTGAAAAATCAGAAGAGATTTTTTGATTATATTGTGGAACGAGAAAGAGAAAAGAGCTTAATTGTCTTTCGATTGGCTCTATTCTATATGACATAATTTAATAATATTAGGCTATTCATATGAAATACGCCAACATATTTGCTAAAAATATGTGTATAAGCACTTGTGTATTTGTAATTTAAACTTTTACCTATGTAAATCTATCTAAAAGCTCTCAGTGAATGGTTATCAATCGCGCCGATCATTACGTTAGATTCAAACTCAGAATTATCGAGTGAAACGATCATTTGTTAAGAAAAGTATTACCATTCAAATTTAAATGATAATTATTATTTAACCATTGGTTTAATGTTGTATTTATTTGATAAATTCGCAGTTTAAATATTATCTTTATATTTTTGCAATATTTGGTATAATGCAACGTGATTTTACAATTTTATAAACATTTTTAAAAATTCGTTGACATTGAAAGAAAAAGTGTATTATTTATTTTAGATGATCTTTTATGATTTCTTTTATTAATATTCAACTTGGATTTCAAAAAGCCCTATAAAAAAATTTAAATTTTTCGGTACTAAGCGATTTGTATGCTGTGGAGGGAGTCTCTAATTATTACGAAAAATCGGTCGTTTAAGAGTTGGTTCGTATCTTAAATAAGCAATAAACACTGACAAATTATTTGAATGTTATAAATATGTTTGCGAACACTTTATATCTTTTGAAACATTTTAAACAGACTATTTTCTATTACCTTACTTTAAAAAATTTACCAAATATTCTTGGCTAAAGATTTGTGAAACAATTTTCAAAATTATCGTATTTCTTCTCAAAAAGATCTAAATGCTGAATGTAGTTCAAATATCTTTACAACAAACGAAACACATCGAATTTTGTATAAAAATGTTTTTTGGGCCGATTGGTTCTATGGGCGCTATATGATATAGTCAACCGATTTGGATTAAATTTAGTACAGTGCTTAAGAACTATAAAAAACTCACGAAAATCAAATCAAACGAAACAACAAAATTTGTTAAAAAATATATTTTTTTGATATAGTCAACTGATTTTGATGAAATTTGGTACAGTGCTTGGGAACCATAAAAAACTTTTGAATACCAAATTTGGTTACGATATCTTCATAAACAAACGAATTATCCATCTAAATCCTTTTTTCTGTCGAGGTCGTCTCAAACACCCATATGGAAGCTATATAATTTATCCCCGATATCAAAAAAATAAAAATAAAAAAAAACTTGCCTCCTATAGAATAATATGGGATCTAATGTAAAAGTTTGGTTACTCTAGCTCTTACCATCTCTGAGATCTAGGCGTTCAAACGGACAGACGGACGGACTGACGGACATGGTATATCGACTTCACTATTCACCCTGATCATATTTTAGGTAACTTTGGGGTGTCTCCGACGTGTCCTTCTATATGTTACATATATTTTCGGCTTGCACAAACTTAATATACTCTTTGTACCATACGGTACAGGGTATAAAAACTTGACCGATGGTGAAAATATGAATTTTTTCATTTTTTACTCTTATTTTTTTTTAATATTGTACATAGAAGTTGAATAATAAGAGGATAGATTAGAAGGGCAACGACAATCAAAAAATAATTATTTGTCGAAAAGCAGGTCCCAACTGCAATATTGAGCAATCTCGGCAGATCCCCCACAATCAACCTATTGTATTTGAACCCAAATGAATTGCTTTGAAAAGAACTCGATAGAAAAGTTAGAAAACTTTGGGCAACTAATCATTCTTATATCGGAAAATGTCTTCAATCAACAATATCCAAGAAATAGAAGATAAAACTTGACAAAGAAATGCCGTAATAGGAAATAATAGCAAAAGGTGGTCACTTCTATATTATTTGTGATTCATATATCATTTTCATTAAATATGTGTTCCAAAAGGTTAGATAAACGTTAGTTACTAAATGTAGAAAATTGAACGATTGAATCAGAAACAGGAGTGAAAAGTCGAAATATGGAACTTTTTGTCATCGGTTAAGTTTTTGACTGGCAGTGTATTGATATAGTTGTAATATGCATTTAAGTTTCAAAAGTTTTGAAATTTGTTAATCCAGAATAAGTTTAAACTTAGAAGTTTTTTAGTGCCTTTCTATATAACTAGTGTCCAATGAAATATTTTTGGTAGATCAATCAATATGATATTTTCGTAATTTTTTTTTTAAAAAACTGACATTTTATGATGTTTTCTAGTACGAAAAAATCAGACACTTCATCAACTCCCATTTTAGTACGGGTAAAGCCTCAAACTTAATATACTTTAAGATCGCACAGAAATAAAATTTTTCCCAAATGTAGCACAAAAAAAAGATTCGTTTTTATTTAATCACACACACACATTTCGAAATTTAAGCCTTTGCCTTTGCCGCCTCCTCACGTTTCGCCTTGATGTATGCCTTGACCTTCTCACCGATCTTGCTGGCCATCATGCACTTGTGGCCACGGAAAGCCCACTCATCGGCAGGAGTCTTCTGCTCGTTCGTGTCGATGCAGCTTGTGGCAATTTGCAGCGCCTCCTCCTCGCTGAGATCCATTTTGAATTGCTTGGCCAGACGATCGGCATGGTAACCTTCATGTGTGCAGAAGATGTCCAACTTGATTGCCGAGCAGAGCAAATACTGACGAACTACTGGCTCATCGGGAAAGTCCAGTTCCTTCATTTTGGTGATTTGCTCCTCAGTTAAGGCATGCTCTTTCAGGCACTCAGAGCGTATGGCCTTGATCTGCTCTGCAGTCTTGGGCACCCACTCATCGTCGGCATGAGCCTGAGTATTTTTTAAAAGGAATCATATTAGTTTTACCATTAATAGATCTGCTAGTATTATACACACCACTGCAATGATTGCCAGGCACAGTAGAGCTAATTTCATCATTTTTTCGGTTTGTCTTCGTTTAAATTCACGGAATCAACTAAAAGTTCTGCCACTTTGGGGCTTATATATAAGACTAGTTAGACTAATACAACAGGCATAAAATTTTTTAATCAAAAAATGGGTCAAAAGTTCATCGATAATAGAGCATTTGTCCGACCAGTTGCTGATAAGTCCGAGCCATAGCTACCATAAAGTTGTTCCAAAAACAGATGCACAACACAGTTTCGTTTCACCTTTTGAGGAAACCTCTAAAGTTGGTTAATTTCAACATTATCTGTTTATATTTTATTGTTTATTTTTTTTTATACACTGCCAAAAGGGTCTTACAGCTGCTTGAAGGCGTTTGCATAACTCTGCTAACATTTTCTAGTTTATTAGGTTAAGTTGTTTTGATAGGATAGTAATAGTATAGTAGGTATAGTATCGCTGAGCCAGGAATACCTTTCAACAAGTTCATAAAAGTACCACACTAAAGACAGGGAACAATTTTCATGGAATAGTTATTTTTAATCGACAAGGAAATTTATTACAAATTTCTGGTATACTTTCACAGTCGAATATTAGAGCGCCAGTCACTATTTCAAAGAAATTGGAACTTTTTGAAGTATTTTGTAATATTGGAAGAAGTTTTTGGGTTCATCACATAACATCTTTAACAAAAAATAAAACCAATTGCAAGAGTTTCTGTTCCTTGACAAGGTACTAGTAAGAAGCAACTAAATTGAAAAAACCTGAAAAATTCCCCCTATGCCATACTTTTTGAAAGTATTCGGCCGTGCTCCGGAAAGCGAAAAAAAAAACAAAACGAACTATTTTATTCGGATGCCCTTTTGCATGTTCCCAAATCTGATTATTTTACTGGCGCCATTTACAGTAGTACAGTACAGTAAATGAAGGCTCAAAAACTAAGTCTGATGTCATGTAAAAAAGAAGCCACGCTCACATGGTTCTAGACCTAGAACAAGGTCCCTAACGATCCTTGAAAATTTGATCCATTAGGTATTTTTTTCCAGCTAAAACTATTCGTTTACTGTACTACCGCTCATATTTCCCCTGCTCATTGTTAGCACAGCTTTACACCTATCGAGGGAAATTATTCACAACGAAGATATTCCACATTCAAGTGAAATTTGTTGTATCCTGGACATGAACCATATAAAAATTCGGCTTGAGCTATGGATGATATTTTTTTGGGTTGATTCAGAAAAAAAATAGTTCAAAATATTTATTTATTTTAAAAATTGAACAACTATTTTACTTGAAATTTGTATAAATGTAATCAAAGAATATTGAAAAAATAATTTCTGTTTAAAATTCGTACACTTTCCACCCTATTTGGATTATCGGTTTCAAACCACAGTAATCAAGGGCAGAAAATTGGCGGATGATCTAAATGTTCCATCGGGCTGTTATCATCGTTATAGTATGGCCCTTACAACCCGCTCTCGGGTTACGGCCGACCTCAGCAGCTCTCGCCAGGCGCCTCTGCTTTGCGCGCGCCTTCTCCAATTATAAATACCAAGGGAGGATAGGTTCTCCTCCACTTGATCTCTCCATCGGAGTCGTGGTCGTCCCCTCCGTCTTCCTTCGTCGGCTTTCGCTTCGAATACATTTTTCGCTGGAGCATCATTATCCATACGTACGACATGGCCGAGCCAGCGCAGACGTTGTATTGTGATACGCTGCACAACATCCATGTCGTCGTAGAGCTCGTACAGCTCGTGGTTCATCCGTATGCGATAGCCTTCCTCAAAACGTACGGGACCGAAGATTTTGCGTAGAATTTTCCTCTCAAACACCCCAAGAGCAGCTGCATCTGTCCGTGACACAACCCATGCTTCTGCGCCGTATAAGAGCACGGGCAAGATGAGCGTCTTGTAGAGTGTTATTTTGGTTGGTCGAGAGAGATCTCTGCTGCACATCTGCTTACTGAGACCATAGTAACACCTATTGGCAAATGTAATTCTCCGCTTTATCTCCAGGCTGATGTCATTTTCAGTGTTCCATCGGGCTGTTGCATACTTATTACATGAAGACTTTCAAAAATAATAGAACGGAATCCATTCCTATTGTTACTAAACTGCATGTGGTGTAAAAAAGTGAGGTGAACCGAATCATAATATACGGTCCCATAGGCCGGAAATTATATTATATCAATGGTATACCAAGGGTCATGTACTAAATTCTAGAATTGCTCAAAGTATTTTTAAAAAAAAGGGATTAAATATCACAGAATTTGGAAGAAATATTTTAATTTGGACGATTTTTATGGTGAATTATAATTTTAACATATGTTAAAAACAAATCGGTTGCGGAAAGCCCCTCAGTCTGCTATAAGAAACAGGATATTTCAGCCTATTTTTAACTACGGAGCAGAAGCTCCAAAATCATGCTTTAGGATGCCAAAAATTGGCATTTTTGATCAAAATAGAGTTGTGCACATATAAATCTTTTCTATGGAGAAAAATTTCAACCTCTTTTTATACCCTGTACTAAAAAATACAAAAGGCAATGTATGTAACGGACAGAAGGAGGCGCGGCAGACCCCAAGATGCTTATCACCCGAGGTGCTACCCGAGGTTGAGCGATTAAGCCATATCCATCCGTCCGTCCGTCCGAATGAACGCCTAGATCTCGAAGACTACAATAGCTAGTCCAGTTTTACCAGCTGGTGTGGATATTTCATCAGAAAATCAAGTTATTGAATCATGTCAATATTCTCACCCGTTCCCCCCAGTAGATTTTTTCGGCAAAACCGTTTAATATTATCATCTGAAATTTAACAGAGTGATGCCCTACGTATTTATGTCTCAAAAATGTACAAAATCGGACAAATACAGCAAAAGCTATAGTCAAAAATTTACAAACTGCGTCAATATTTGACTCTACCTAATTATGGTTACAAGTGACCTCGAATCACAAATTTTGGTAAGCTGATTCATGTGGCTCTAATGAACAAATCCACTTCCAAATTTTATCGATGCGGACACCCCAACCCACACAATCGATTTACCGTGTTTGAAACTTAACCCATATACTTTAAATAGCTTCTTTGTCGTAAAAAAATAATAATTCCAATTGGAAAGTTCTTAGTAGGAATATGCAGAAAAACATTTTTCGAGAGAAAAGGTACAGGCTATTCCACTGTCGGGAACCGCCTCGACTGTGCCAAATTTTTTTTGTATTAAGGAATGCTAATAAAAAATTTAATTTGAAATTTTTTTAAGCCGCCCACATTTTTATTTAGGTAAATATTTTCTTTAGAAAGTCGCAAAAGACTGGTGATGTCAAAATGACTAACCTCGAGACCCAAATTATCTCGGAATTACCGCTGGCGAACCCTCAACCAAATTTGGCAAATAAATATATTTCAGAATTCGTAAGCCATTTACCGGATATGATTGCAACGTGGTGGTACGGAGTATTCCAAAGTCATGTACGACCTACCTTACCGTGAGCCAAATTTTATTTTATATGTACATATTTAAAAAAATTCAAATTTCTAAACCATTCCAATTTAACAAATATTATTACTTCATCATGCAAATAAAAAATTAAATTAAAAATTTAAAAAACCCCCGAACTCAAGTAATTTTCATTTAAAAAGTAAAAAATAATAAAAGAAACTTAATGTTAAAGTACCTAAGAATCTATTAATAATTCTAAAAAAATACGTCGCGTTGGGGGACACGCGAGGGCAAACGTCGTTGACGGTCGTATCTTACATGCAAATTTTTTGAAGTAATTCTATGAAAGTTTTTGAAGTATTTTCTAAATTTGGTTTTTTAGTTAATCTTTGTTGCTTAATTAGACAATTTGTATTTAAATTGTTAGTTTAGGAGCGGTCCCCCAACGCGACGTATTTTTTTAGAATTATTAATAGATTCTTAGGTACTTTAACATTAAGTTTCTTTTATTATTTTTTACTTTTTAAATGAAAATTACTTGAGTTCGGGGGTTTTTTAAATTTTTAATTTAATTTTTTATTTCATACTTTTTATAGGTAGGTTAGGTTAAGTTGTTTTATTTCATTTAAATGATTGGCAAGCCTATTGGCATTCCATATGGCTATACGTACATCTAATTGCATAATTTGTTATCTCAAGAAGTTTTTGGTGGACTAGTGATAGACGAAATATCGAGTCTTACGAAGTATTCATCTACGTTTACAAGAATTAAAAATATCTCAAGAAGTTTTTGGTGGCTTGTAATAGACGAAATATCGATGGTGTTTTATGAAGTTTTACGAAGTATTCATCAACTATATATATGGTGTTATCTCAAAAAGTTTTTGGTGGACTTGTGATAGACGAAATATCGATGGTGTTTTATGAAGTTTTACGAAGTATTCATCAACTATATATATGGTGTTATCTCAAGAAGTTTTTGGTGGCTTGTAATAGACGAAATATCGATGGTGTTTTATGAAGTCTTACGAAGTATTCATCTACGTTTACAAGAATTAAAATATCTCAAGAAGCTTTTGGTGGCTTGTGATAGACGAAATATCGATGGTGTTTTATGAAGTTTTACGAAGTATTCATCAACTATATATATGGTGTTATCTCAAGAAGTTTTTGGTGGACTTGTGATAGACGAAATATCGATGGTGTTTTATGGAGTTTTACGAAGTATTCATCAACTATATATATGGTGTTTTATGAAGTTTTACGAAGTATTCATCTACGTTTACAAGAACTAAAAATATCTCAAGAAGTTTTTGGTGGCTTGTAATAGACGAAATATCGATGGTGTTTTATGAAGTTTTACGAAGTATTCATCAACTATATATATGGTGTTTTATGAAGTCTTACGAAGTATTCATCTACGTTTACAAGAATTAAAAATATCTCAAGAAGCTTTTGGTGGCTTGTGATAGACGAAATATCGATGGTGTTTTATGAAGTTTTACGAAGTATTCATCTACGTTTACAAGAACTAAAAATATCTCAAGAAGTTTTTGATGGCTTGTAATAGACGAAATATCGATGGTGTTTTATGAAGTTTTACGAAGTATTCATCAACTATATATATGGTGTTTTATGAAGTCTTACGAAGTATTCATCTACGTTTACAAGAATTAAAAATATCTCAAGAAGTTTTTGGTGGCTTGTAATAGACGAAATATCGATGGTGTTTTATGAAGTTTTACGAAGTATTCATCAACTATATATATGGTGTTTTATGAAGTTTTACGAAGTATTCATCTACGTTTACAAGAATTAAAAATATCTCAAGAAGCTTTTGGTGGCTTGTGATAGACGAAATATCGATGGTGTTTTATGAAGTTTTACGAAGTATTCATCTACGTTTACAAGAATTAAAAATATCTCAAGAAGTTTTGGTGGACTTGTGATAGACGAAATATCGATGGTGTTTTATGAAGTTTTACGAAGTATTCATCAACTTTATATGGTTTCTATGAAGTTTTACGAAGTATTCATCTACGTTTACAAGAACTAAAAATATCTCAAGAAGTTTTTGGTGGACTTGTGATAGACGAAATATCGATGGTGTTTTATGAAGTTTACGAACAGTATTCATCTACGTTTACAAGAATTAAAAATATCTCAAGAAGCTTTTGGTGGCTTGTGATAGACGAAATATCGATGGTGTTTTATGAAGTTTTACGAAGTATTCATCTACGTTTACAAGAATTAAAAATATCTCAAGAAGTTTTTGGTGGACTTGTGATAGACGAAATATCGATGGTGTCTTATGAAGTTTTACGAAGTATTCATCTACGTTTACAAGAATTAAAAATATCTCAAGAAGTTTTTGGTGGAATTGTGATGGACGAAATATAGATGGTGTTGTATGAAGTTTTACGAAGTATTCATCTACGTTTACAAGAATTAAAAATATCTCAAGAAGTTTTTGGTGGACTTGTGAAAGACGAAATATCGATGGTGTTTTATGAAGTTTTACTAAGTATTCATCTACGTTTACAAGAATTAAAAATATCTCAAGAAGTTTTTGGTGGACTTGTGATAGACGAAATATATTGGCGTTTTATGAAGTTTTACGAACAATGTTTCCTATCATTTTATGTTGGGCGGTTACAGCACATAAGTTGCAAAGGACGACAGTTGAAAAAGCTGTATATTTGCAGACATTCGGTTAATCTCCCCACTTTCACTCCACACAACTTTTAAACGGCTTAACCGATTTTCACCAAACATGTCTAACAACACTCGCACATAAGTCACCTTTAATACAAAAAAACTAAAATGAAATCACTGCATGCGTTCGGGAGTTATGATGCCATAGACAGACAGACATTAAATGATTGGCAAGCCCATTGGCATAATTTGTTGACAAGCATCATTATCATATTTAATAGATTTGCTGTATTTTTAGCTCAGATTTGAATCAGTGGCGTCGTCAGCTTCAATAGACCAAATTTTAAGCCAATCGACAGTTTATGTTTTAACTTCAAATGGCATACTTCTAAACGAGAGAGATAGAGCAAAAATAACCTCAGATTCGAATCAGTGGCGTCGTCAGCTTCAATAGGACCAAATTTTAAGCCAATCGGACAAAGTTGATGTTTTTCTCCCCACTTTAACTCCCCACAACTTTTAAACGGCTCAACCGATTTTCATCAAACATGTCTAACAACACTCGCACATAAGTCACCTTTAATACAAAAAAACTAAATTGAAATCACTGCATGCGTTCGGGAGCTACGATGCCATAGACAGACAGACAGACAAACAAACAGACAAACAGACAGATACGTCAAACTTATAACACCCCTCTTTTTGCGTCGGGGGTTAAAAATAACCTCAGACTCGAGTCAGTGGCGTCGTCAGCTTTAATAGGACCAAATTTTAAGCCAATCGGACAAAGTTTATGTTTTTAGCTTCAAATGGCCATTACTTCTAAACGAGAAGAGATAGAGCAAAAATAACCTCAGATTCGAATCAGTGACGTCGTCAGCTACAATAGGACCAAATTTTAAGCCATACGATGCCATAGACAGACAGACAAACAGACAAACAGACACGTCAAACTTATAACACCCCTCTTTTTGCGTCGGGGGTTAAAAAGAGTATACAACAATCCGTAACTTAGCTCTTCTTTTAAAAAATTCTAAAAGTTCTAAATTCATCTTATCACTTACTCAACATCTCGTATATAAATTCATTTGTAATGATGAGCGAACAAAATCTCAATACTGGGGCTTAATGTGACGCCTGCTCTACTACTAAATAGTTGATAAGAGCAACCAAACAGCTTAAGAATATATTAGTTTTGAAACAGGGTATAATAGCATTGGCATTAACCCAGTCAGAGGACGGACAATTCGTAGTTCATTATAAGAATATACAAACTAAATATTATTTTAAATGAAATCAAATAAAACTCACAGCTGGCTGCCAGGGTTGGGTGGGTCTACATTATATATATTAAATCTGAGCCGCGGGCGGGCCAACTTGTCATTAACATAATACTTGAGCATGAGATGCGCAATTACAGCACGGTGGTTTATATGCCCAATTTTCTGGGAACCACGCGTTTCCTTCCAACACATACACCTTTGCACATATACATATGTGCACATTTAACTAATAACAGTTGCCTCAGTCCAAAGGGCGTTTTTTTAAGGGCGAACCTCTAACTGAGGGTTAGATAACAGGGTTACGCTGACGTAGCAGCTCGAATTCGGAAACAGTGTTTATACCAAAACAATACCCATGATTAGCATCAAACTGCCAAGTGCTGCGGGGCGTTCCAATTCCGAAAAGTGTAAAAAAAAGTGCTTCATAGTATTATTTATTATTAATAGGTAGCTCTAGGTGAGTGCAAATGAAATTAACACCCCGAAACGTGTCAATGGATAAAGTCAGGCAACGGGAGAGAGGGAGAGAGAGATGTGTTTAGAGCGTTGTGGGCTCCTCGAATTACTTTCCGCATTTGCTGCCTGCTCTCTTAACGATTATATAATGGTCTGGCGTCTGGGTGTCAAATTATTTGTACAGGAATTCGCAATATTGTATAAATTTCGTTATTCCAAAGTTCACAGCTTCTAAAGAGATATAAGAAGATATATTTCGTTAAGAAGTGGCAACTAACAGATACTCTATAGTTGATTTCGACGATTTGGAATTATGTTTTGGCATTGGAGGCCAAAATTTATTAAACTAACATAATTTTTCACTGTTTTTGACCGACAGCCAGTTGGTGTCACAAGGGGAATTACGTGTAACCCTAGACTTGGGTTACACTTCTGGAAGTGCGACTATACTCTCCACGTGAGGGCGGCTGGAAGCAGACCCATGGTAAGGTCATGTCTCTGC
The DNA here is from genome assembly GCA_037043745.1 of Chymomyza amoena. Taxonomy (NCBI): domain Eukaryota; kingdom Metazoa; phylum Arthropoda; class Insecta; order Diptera; family Drosophilidae; genus Chymomyza; species Chymomyza amoena. The sequence goes on from JBAMAX010002508.1 coordinate 98,503, forward strand.
CATGGGTGCTGACGAATGGTGGTTCGGGCGAGAGAAGAAAACTCTATAAAATTACCGCATATCCAAGGTGGAGCAGCAAAGGCCGAGGGATGACTGAGGGGTCTCAGTCATCACTTTGCGAACTCTTGATACCTGCCGACCTCCACTTTTAATAAATGGCTTCCCGCGGTACCCGCGCTATGCCGCGGGTGACTACCCCTTCCCGACTACTCGTGGGTCCAAAATTACGATTTTTAACAAAAAAAATCAAACAAAAAACAAGAGAACGTAACTCGCCAAAATACGAAAGGGAATAAAATCCCGACAAATATAGCTCAATGCGCGGTGAGGAAGGAACCAGAAAGTGTCCTTCCCATCCCGGACTGTGCCGGCAAGGGCAAGACGGCAAACCCACCGCCTTCCTTAGATTCTGGGGGAAGGCAGTCCAACCCATCCTCGGACGTAAAAATGGAACAAAAATGTTTCGCTTCTTCGTCCAAGGTAGGGCTGGCTGTTAACTCTTCAGAGCCGGCTACTCCCAAGATGCCACCAGCAACAAAACCGTCTCACCAAGACAGGCGGCGGGCAGGAGAAATTCCTCAAAAGAATTTTACCTCTGCGGAGTTCACACCGAAGGGTAAGAAATTAGCAGATTGGGCCAAAGGTATCCTGGCGGTTTTCCAGCCAGCAGCCCCAGGGAAACCCAAAGCCCAGGTCAAGCGGGCTGCAGAGGAAGCTGCACCTCCGCCAAAAAGAACGCGACCGCAGCACCTCAAGCACCTTTGCCAAGGTTACGAGGGATAAGATCTTCCTTGGCCAAAAAAGCGTGGCACATTTTGACCCATGCTTACATATTTAAATCGGTAATGTGTGGTTCGCAAGCGAACTAAAACTTTGGCAAGCCGGTTTCAATTTCGAGTTCATCACCCACAAATTACTATAAAAATTCGCTTTCAATTAAGTCCGATCAAAAAAATTTACCAAAATCTGATAATTCCTTTCACTGAAACATTTGTGAGGCGGTGAAAACACACTTCCTTAAGTAAATCACAAATTCCACGCCCAAATGAACGTTGATGACCGACTTTTAGAGCCTTTCACCAAAGCTATGTATGGAAAAGTTTCAAGCCTCCAGCGATTACCGTCGAAACGTTAATACAGGCTTAATATTTCCCAAGTGGCTCGTTTCGCCCCCATATAAATTATATTATTATTGAGCCGGCAGACGTTGTCCTGCCTAAACCTTTTGAATACTCTTAAAGTGAATTAACATTGTAAGATTCTCTATTTAGCTTATCTTGAAAAATATAAGATTTGTAGATTAGTTTGCAGCTCGATTCAAATTTGCACCATTATAAGACGAATGTCGCGCTTCACGGGTCTGTCTTAACCGAATTCTTTCACATTCATTGCGATCTTCACGTTCCTGGGCAGTACTTTTAGATTAATAATTAATTTGATTCGTTGCAATTCTTCCGAATGAAATACATCATGCATGGATCGATTAGGAGACGGCATTCCCAATTGTCCTAATGCTTTATTAGCTACCGCCAAGCATAGATCTGCAATATGAATTAAACTTCATTTTAAACTTCCGGCGTAAATTCCATCACTGGATTATATTTTGCTTGACGTACTCGAAACAAAATATCTTCTGATAAATATTCTTGATATTTTATCCACAATTCAGGTGGATTTGATGGAAAACATGTTGCCAAAATAATCGCAAATAGAACACGTATTTGATATGGATGAACAGCAATAGCAGCATCTGCCAAAGTTTGATTCCAGTGCAAATCATTTTCCAACAAATTAAATTTTTGACATGCCTCTCGATACGTTTGATTGAAACGAGGTTGAACCTCGAACATTGATTAACAACAATACCAGGTTTTGTATATATGGTAATACATATACACATAAAAACCGATATTCAAAAAAATGCGTATATCTCACATCCCAATTCACACAAAAACATCGCAATACGGTTAAAACCTCTGTACTGACAACCTCTAAAACACACAAAAATCAGATTTGAAATTTATCGACGTGTGCATAAGAACACCCGTAACACGTATAACATAAGTTATATAGATAAATGCAATTTAAATTATTATTATGTATTATAGACTTACATAAATTATGCATTGCAAAGCAGCAAACGTAGCTTCATAACACCAAAACGAGGGAGCCTGAAATAAAAATGGCGGACGTAAAGTCGGGCGCGGACGACTTTAGGATACCCTGTACCACTAGCTTGTAATAAAGTCCGATTTCTTCACAAAAAACCAAAAACAGAAGAATTTTTAAGCAAAAATTTTTTTTGACCGATCGTTCCTATGGGAGCTATATGATATAGTCAACCGATTTCAATAAAATTTGACACGGTGCTTAAATACCTTAAAAAAGATATGAACGCCAAAGTTATTTCAAATATCTTTACAAACAAACAAAACACATCGAATTTTGTATAAAAAACGTGTTTTTGGACCGATTGGTCCTATGGGAGCTATATGATCTAGTCAAACGATTTGGATTAAATTTGGTACAGTGCTTAGGAACTATAAAATACTCAAATTTGGTCCCAATATCTTAACAAACAAACGAAACACAACAAATTTTGTTAAAAAATCGATTTTTTGGAAGATCGGACCTATGGGAGCTATATGATATAGTCAACCGATTTTGTTCAAATTTGGCACATTGCCTAAATGGTCTAAAAAATTTCCAAACGCCAAATCTGGTTAGGATATCTTTATTAAACAACGAAATATAGCGAATTTTTCTTTAAAAAAGTTATTTTGGCCGATCGGTCCTATGGGAGCTATATGATATAGTCAACCGATTTTGATCAAATTTGGTACAGTGATTGGGAACTATAAAAAACTTTCGAATACCAAATTTCGTTACGATATCTTCATAAACAAATAAATTATTCATCTAAAACGCTTTTTTTTTGTCGAGGTCGTCTCAAACACTCCCATGGGAGCTATATAATTTATCCCCGATATCAAAAAAATAAAATAAACTTGCTTCCTATGGAATAATATGGTATCTAATGTGAAAGTTTGGTAACTCTAGCTCTTACCATCTCTGAGATCTAGGCGTTCACACGGACGGACAGACGGACAGACGGACAGACGGACAGACGGACATGGGTATATCGACTTCTCTATTCACCCTGATCATATATTAGGTAACTTGGGGTGTCTCCGACGTCTCCTTCTATATGTTACATACATTTTCGGCTTGCACAAACTTAATATACCCTTGGACCATACGGTACAGGGTATAAAAATGCGTATATCTCACGAACCAATATGCACAAATACATCGCAATAGGTTTAAAACTTCCGTATAGACAACCTATAAGACACGCAAAAATCAGATTTAAAATTCGTCGACGCGTTCATGAGAACACCGGTAACACGTAAGACATAAGTTTCTTTTATACATACAGATAGAAAATAAATAAAAATTAAATTATTATTATTATGGACTTACATAAATTAGGCATTGCAAAGCAGCAAACGAAGCTACAGAACACCAAAAGGAGAGAGCACTGAAATAAAAATAAGAAAGAGGGTTTTGATATTTACAGGTACTTATGTTCATCTGTTTGCTCCTATTTGCAAAAACTCCTATTATAATTAGACAAATGAGGTATCATTGGAAACGCCTTGACGGTGCACTGGTTATAGACTAAGACACGTCATAGTTAATTAAATAAAGCACCCTCAAGAGGACATGAACTAACTATAATGAATGGTCACCTACTACTTGCAATAATAACTCAATTATACTTGATACATAATTACAGATTATTGATTGGAATACTGAGAAAACTTGTCCATGCGCTACCATTTTCACGATGTTTTGATTTTTTTTGGTATAATCTGCATCGTTTAAGTGCTCATTTACAGCTCATGTTCCTTACTCATACCCAAGCCTTATACACTATCCTTAAAAATAAGTTGCTTGAATCATTTTGGCAACGGCAATTGTTTGAAATTCGAGCTTCCGGCTTAGAATTTTTGCAAATCTTTTTTGCTCTACTTTCGGAGCACAAACGCAAAAATTTGTTGGCGTGTGTCACATGACACTCCCAAAATGAGATTTTGCAGCTAACAATAGATTGTTATTGATACTTTGAAAAAATTCCAATAATAGTATAACCAAATGTGTCAAATAGAAATTAGGAAAAACGAGCGCTACAAAAATATCTGCAAGTGACTGAGAAAAAGAAAAAGGACTTTTGATTTTTCCCAAGAAAAAAGAGCTACAACAACAACAAAAGCCATACAAATAAAGTTTGCTTTAACTTTTAACAACATTTTCACGTTTCCGTGAGTTTCCGGTGAAGAAGCAGAAGACTTCCGCCTCAGCTGCGCATGTATGTGTGGAGAGAAATATAATGCAGCAAAAGTAAAATATAATTTCACGCTCTGTTGCATGCAACAAACACGAATACATGAAAGTTCAAAGTTTCATCTTGTAGCCAAAAGTGTGTGGCGCTTGTAGGTTGGGAAATGGGAAAAAGCTGCTGGGCTGCTGGCTGCAAAAAGCAACGCCCCTCCGATACAGGGGTACCACCGAGTCCTGGGTCTGGGTGCTGGACCTGTGCCTGGCTGCACAACATAAAAGGCGAGGAAACCATTTAATGAGATTTCTTTATGTCAAAGATAAGTCGAAGAATTTCATAGCCTGCAACTAAAAACTGCAAAGAAATCTTGTCTTGTAAAACAATATTCAAAAGCAGCCAAACAATATATAGCTACCATTTGTATATCTATATACTCCCACTATATAGAGTCTGTGTCCTGTTGAGGGTCTATTAACATGATACAGCGCCGCTGTTGAAAGGGATAAATAACTGCGGAACAACAACAACAATTGTTGCACACACTTCAAATTAAATTAACTTTTTTTCTGCGCCCCCTGTGAATGGTCGGTCTTACGTTGCCTGTTCCTGACAGTTCCAAATGGGAAAGTGACCATGGTACGAGAACCAGCCATCTCGACACTTCTCCATGCAAAAGGCCTTACAAAATAGAGACAATGTCAGCATACGAAAAAAAAAGAAGAGGAAAGAGTAAAAGAAGCGATTTCAACGTGTGCCATTAGGAATTCGATTTTGACTTGGTCTACAGCTTCGACGATTACTCAAATATTGTCTTTGCTTTGCTACCAGACACAGCTCACTATATAACAAAAATATAAGATTTAAATTAGTCGGAGCCCACGCTCCACACCGAGAGTGGAATACCCTTTCTCAGTTACCTCTTCTTATTCAGCAGCATTGGTTTATGAAGGCTATTTCAATAAAAAATCCAATATTTTTGATTATTAGGCTCATATAGCTCTACATAGAAGGTTTGAAAAGAATTTTATTTCGGTATCGTTTTTGGATAAAGGGTTTGAGTTAAGAAATAATGACATCTTTCGAAATACTAATACTACTACGAATTCTGAACTCCTAAATGGAGCATAGAGCCCCTAGACCCCCTCTCAGGGATTGCTACTTTGTCGTGGCGAGGGGGCTCGTTAGGGGCGATGAATCAAAGATCGAGGAAGAGTCCTGAAGCTAAGAGCAGTCCACAGAAAGCCCTGATGCCTTTTTGGCAGCCAAATTGCCATCAGGTAAGCGTCTGTTTCCCCATATCAGGGGCAGCCTCTAACTAAAGAATCTTTGAGCCCATCCCTCATAGATTCTCATAAAAGATGTCAGAATAACATGGAACAAAACAATAATGGAAACATGTCTACAAGGGGTACCCAACAATTATTGGTCAATCCACCTGCTACGGCAGCGAGCACAGCGGATTTGGAGGTGCTAATTTCACATTATAACGACAACACTTCTGGTCTAGAGTCCGAGAGGAACATGGGCAGTTAGTATAATGTGATCTCTTTGAGATATCATACACAGATGAGCTAAGTAATGTGATTAAGATGGGCTACTTAGAAAATTATGTCAATCCCCTTGTCCTTATCCTAATTTTAAGAGCATGAAATTTGGCAGTGGGGTCTTCCAACTGTGACCATAAGCCCAACTTGACACCTCAATTTTTCTGTAGATCAGTATTCCGAAGAGAAAAGTCGTATCATCTTTTATTAGCCACTCCATTTGGATTTTAGCCCAGTTGAGGGTAATCCTATTTCGTCAGGCACATCACATGGAGCACCGGAGGCACCTTGAAGATGGCATATGTAGGTATGAAGAATTGCGACTTCCCATGAAATTGTGAGGATGGCAATGGCGGCAAGCAGTATAATTAGTGCAAACGAAACATGGAAAAGCTCTGCCCTGAGAAACTGTATCGGAAATTATACGGCCAGATCCGATAAGGAGCTTATTTAAGATTAAAAAAAACGTCTTTTGCCGCAAAACGTCTTCGAAAATTGCATTTCTTGCATTTCAAATCTAGTGATGGGGATTTTTGGATCTCGGATTAAACGGATTTACCCGTCAATAGGTCCAAAATATATTACGATAAACATAAATTTGGCTTGAATTTTCGAGAATCCTAGAACTATTTTGGGATATGATCTAGCTTGTTCCAGTAATAGTTAACTAGCTAGTCGAAAGCGTAATTTTTGCTTTTATTCTGGTATTCGGGGGTGCATCAACCGCTTAACCCAACCTCTGGCTAGGCATCTGGTCCCAATTTATGATATGTCAAAAAAAAAAAAAATCATCAAAGTTCATAAATTTCATTTATTTTTAAATATGCTGGGAGGCTTCGCTCCATGCTCGCTTCGATCACCAACCCCCACCCTACATGAGAAAAAACAACTTTTTTATATAATAGAGGGATAATTTAAAAAATATTCCTAATAAGATGAGGAAATAACTATTCCAAATTTTGAACGAATACGTGCGAAAAATTTTAACATGATTGGACTTACCCCACCTCCGGTATAGTGCGGAGTATTTATAGAGCTGACGGACCATGGCCATCTAGGAAAATTGAATGAAAAGCTCAGGAAAACTTAATCTCAATAAATTGTTTAGAAGGAAAGTTAAAATCGTATTTTTATCGGTCTATTTTATCTTATCTTCCATTATTTTATGAAAGTGAATGAAAGTTGTCGACAAGGTTTTATTCTGATATAAATAATATTTGTTAAAAATTAGTTAAAGGGAATATCTATACTTGCATCATCCAAAATTTGGACAACGATAAAATGCAATTGTTATCTAAAATTTTAACAAAATCTTCGTAAAGATCTTTGCATACCTTTTATAGAGGCTATCGTTAAACACTTAATAGGAAAATACGAGGTAAGATAAAGAAGATTCCCAAATTCGAAAGCGTGTGCTCCTGCAGATCTGAGACTAAGGTGAAGAACTCAAAGTCTGCATCCACCGGAGAAACTGGAAGATTCAATAAAATTCATAAAAATGTGGGAATTTGATATTTACTTAAAGAAAGAGATGAAGGTAACTCGTAGCAGAATTTAAGAGATATTAAGGTTAGTTTTAGTTTTCGAGACCCAAATCTTATTCGGAAATGACATTCCAAATTAGTGGACCTACGCAACTATCTTGGGAAGCAATTCAGTTAAATATTTTTATCCATCCTAAGTACCTATTGAAACAGTTTGATGTCTCCAACTTTAAACGGATGCACAAACGGCCGGATAACATCCTAAGCATTTTGTAATCAAGAACTTTAGGTCTATCAGGCCTACTCCTAAAAACTCAATGCATTGCCCAAATCTGTAATACCCTTGATGGTCTTTAGTTTAGGGTATAACAACTTTAACGAAACACAAAACAAATAAATTCCCGTATTCCGTATCGCAATCATCGTATGAATGAATGTGACAATGACGCAAGGAAATCTCATTAGCCGCATGTCTTTAAGTTTCATTTTTAATTTTGTACAATATTTTTGTGAACCAAACCAGCCAAAACAAACACTCTGACAGACTTTGACAAAGAGTCGTCGGAGACAGCCTAGTCAAGTCATAAAAAATAAAATATCTTTGTACACTTTTCGGTGGTCTTGATCAAATAATTTTGCGGCCAATGCACGGCAAATATTTGTCAACATTTTAAGGCACTTTTCTTTTGTCTCTTCAATCCGGCAATCGGCCGATTGTCCAACTTACTCAGCGCAGCTCAATCAGAAGCAGTTCACCACAACCTGAGCATTGCTCACCTGACCACTTGAGTTGCCATCGGAGTCGTCGGGAGTCATCAAAAGCATTCGGTAGGGCCAACGGCAAGTAAAGTAGCAATGATCCAAAGTGATTTCAACTTTCGTCGTCTGTCGATGATGGGAATAAACACTTAACAATTGCCTTTACAAACTAACCAACGGCTACTTATTATCGTGCCGTATTAGCGATGGCAGCGTGAAGCTACAGAGACAGATTTGAGTGCAAACGGAATTAAATAATTTAGAAAGAGTTGAAAAAAATAAAAACTTAAATTTAGATCGTTTTTTAATCAAGCTAAAAACGCTTGAAATAAAAGTTTTTTTTAAATAGGAATATTATTCTCTAGCACAATAGATTTGACTCCCGAAAAAATTTTTCTTCTAAATTTTGACGTTTTTTTAAAGAAGAATTGAACAAAGTGGAGTCGTTTGCTCCAATGTTCATAATAAATTAAAATGATATTAAGAATGATATAAGCTTTTTGGTTTTACACACGTGGTTCATTTTATTACTGTGATCACTCTATTATTATATTTTAAGAAATTGAGCTGACTAGACCAAAATATCAAATGGGCGACCTTAAAAGGACTTTTTGGTAAATAAATTACAAGCGCTAAATGTCAAAAATGTAACTCGATACCGATACCAATTTGCTTGGATCGACGATTAATCGAGAACCAAAATATCGGTATCGAATATTCAGTATCAACTTCGATTTTCTCGATATTTAAAATATCGGATCGGTATCGTGTATCCCTTTCCCAATTTATTCTCTAGCAGAATTGTTTAGATTTCCCAACATTTTTTTTTCGAATATGCAGCTTTTTTAAAAATTTCTTTCCTTTATTGTGACATATGCCAATGTTATTACAGATTATATTTTTTAATGATGTCAGGCACAAAAAAGGCCCTTGGCTTATGCCAGTTTTTTTAATATTCTCTGAAGCGTCCCATAGATAATATCCTAGCAAAAAAAAAAAAAAAAACATCGCATCATTAGATATTTTAATATTGTGGAACATGTTATCTTTTTGAATAAAATTGGGTAATTTCTTAGAAAATGTTGCCCCTCTAGGCTCATCTCAAATCCAATGGTTTATTTCACAGAAAAAAAATATAAGTATTAGATTATATATACATAAAGTACTTTTGGTGACCAAAATCGGCATAACTCGACGATTCAGTCAAAAGAGTCGAAAAATACTTTTCGATTGTTCCCAGTAACTCATTTCGTTTGGAAATATATTCTTTGTTCTTTCTTGAAAATAATATTTCTTAAAATAAATTACTATTTAAAAAAAAAATATATTAATTAATTTAATTTATAGAACAAATATCTTTAAAGATAATTAGAGTGAAATGATAGAAAAACCGTCACGTAACGAAATCAGCCTTCGTGAGAGTGAACAAATAGGGCTAGCTGAGATGGTAAAATATTGGACTAAAATGTTTTAAAGTCGGTCCGAGTCCCGGTTTTGACTCACACCTGAGACAGTTTTTTTTTATCCTTTTTTAGTACAGTTTTTTTTAATAATTTTTGAAATTATTTTATATTAATTTTTTTTTTAATATATCCATTTATAGTATAGTCTTTAAAAGTTATAAGGGAAAGGAGCTTCGTTCCTGACTGGGTTCAATGATGGAAGAGTCGTTTTTGTTTTTAAGTTAATAACGATTTGCAATGAACTGATGCTATTTTTCATCATAAAATGCGAAATACCACCGAAGCTCCCTATAACAAATATCCCAACAACGAATTTTTTAATAGAAAGAAATTTTTTACTTATGATATTCTTATACAGAAATCCTAATATATATACATACCTAAATACCCACACAATGTTTTATACTAATTCAGTTTTTGAAAATAATGTCAATACATTTTTTAAGATAGCAAAAATACGTAGCTCTGTGAAGAAAGTAGTTTATATTTGATGGAAAATAGGTAAAAATTTTGCTTAAGACTAATTCTTAGACCCATCCGGCTCTACTTTTTTCTCAATGGCGCTTCCTAAAGGTAAAGAAAATCACGCGTCCGACTTTTTTAGACACTCTTAAACAGCTAGCCTCGTGCTGCGTTTGCCTTTAAAATTAAAGCACGCTCCCATCTCTATTCCACAGCCCAGCAAAAATGTTGGACAGCTACCGACTTGGATTTATTTATACCAACATTTTTAGTTGTGGCTAACTTTTGTGAACCAACTTTGGCTACAGAGCAGCAGCTACCAAGCATGTAAGTTGCTTTATTATTATTATTCGTGTTGTTTATGTTGTTGTTGTTGTTGCTGTTGCTGGCTTGGCTTGGCTGCTGCTATTCATCATTATTGTTTTATAAAATGTGCGAGCGCGCATTATTGTTTGTATACAACGATGCCGACGCATTGGTAGAGACCACCTCCCCTCTGCAGACCAAGTCTTTGAGCAGACAACCTTCGTCGTACTTCACACTTCAACCATGAAAAGAAGCAATTCGTTGCTGGACAACCGCGGAGTCGGAGACGTAGACAACATAATGGACATGTTTCAGCTTTTGTTGGCTCTAGAAGAAGTTGTCAGCGTTGTCTATGCCAAGAGGCAAACTAATTTGCATATTTGGACGCAATGAGCAGAGCAGTAAAAACACTTTTTTAAGTGGCCACCCAGCAATACGACGCACACGGGCATACATGTAGAAGTGTGCGTGCGTGTGTGTGTATATGGCCAGTTTAAACAAAGTTAAAATGCGAGAAATTGGCCCTGCGCAAAAACCGGTAGCAGCTGAAGGCACAAACAACAAATTCTAGCCATTTACAGTTGCCAACGACTGTGACTTGGCCAAATACAGCGGAACTGCCCACTGTCCCCTATATGTGTTTGTTATATGAGTGTGAGTGCTGCGCATAGCTGTCTGTGCGTGTCCTTGTGCTGCTCACACACACACACATGCACAGAGACAAGTTAAAAGCAGCACCGCTGACTGCGGCTGCTGCTGCTCTTCTCCTTCATATGGAAACTTGTTTCTTTTGCAAACTTGTACAACATTGTAGCCGCTTTATGTTGCTTTGTGTGCGTGTGTGTATATGAGTGTGAGTGAGTGTTTATGTGTTTGTGTTGCGTTTGTGTATCGTTAGCTTAGCTCCGCCTAGCAAAATGGGTGGAGTTTGTTTGGCCTAAAGAGAGCGCGCGCGAGAGAGTAAGATTGAGAGCGTGCGCATTACTGGCAATGTTGTTGCTTCTGTCGCACATGCAACTTTTATACACTTGCTCTTCTCAGTTGTTGCCATTGTTGTTGCAGTTGTTGCTGCTGTTGCAGCAGTTTGTTTCAATTACAATAAATTTGTTACATTCTAATAGGCCAATTCCGCCCACTGTACTCAACCTTTAAATTCCATCATTGGGCGCTCGCTATATGTACCAAATGGTTTGGTTGAGTGTTATTATTTTTTATGTTATTTTTATGTATTATATGGTAACAATGTAAAGTTAAAAACAGTTAGTAATTAATTAATTTAACTTTATATAATACTAACTGACTTGAGCTTTATTTTGTGCTTTTATTTATTTTATAATAACATTGTGCAATATAATTAATGAGTGTAAATATATAAGCAGAAAAATGTATTTCTTTTAATTTTATGATAATAACCAACTATTTAAAACGCAACTATTTTAGTACTACGAAATATGCTTCTAATGAAATAAAACAATATTTAAAAAAAGAAACCATTCTACCATATTCTTTTGTAAGGAAATAGATACTATATGGGACTTTTTGTCCCGGGCCCGGAGCTCTCGGAGGGGCCCGAACTCGAGAGTCATTCGGGAAGTTTTTTGCTTAAAAAAAATGTAGGAAATTATCATTCTACCAGAGCTCCGTAATATACTTTTTTGTTTAACCATATCGAATGTATTATTATGAGTGCAATGATAGCATATAATATGGTTATACAAAAGAGTTATGGAGCTCCAATTAAGATATTTTATATGTAACTGATTGATTAGAGGAGGGATCTATATGGCCCATATAGTGCCCTCCTTAACTTTTTTGCCTATAAAAAATAGATAATTATGCTTTTTTGTAATTCAAAAATTTCTTCGAAAACTAGAGACGATTCTCTATGATATCACACTTTTCCACAATTATACGTATTTTCATGAATTAAGAAAAATTAAATGGGGCCCGGATCCGAGATTTCCTTCGGGGCCCGGATATTCTCTCTACGGCGCTGAATATATACGTAATATATATATTATTATCAGGCGCGGGTGCGGAAAGGTGGGGAGGGGATTCCCACCCGGAAATTTCTCAGAGACCTGGTGTTATTACTGTCATTATTTAAGTTAAAGGCGTAATGGAGGAGCCAGTACATTTACCCCCCGAGCCCGGATTTCCGCTCTGTGGTCCTGGCTATTATTATAGTAGAATTAAACTCTTAGATTCTCATCTCATTACAGAGCTTCTCATACCATAATTCGTTTTAGAAATATAGATCCCACTGTGTTTTACCTTAGCAACGTTTAACGAAAGAAAATCGTCTCTTAAATCTCTTCAAGGATTTTTTGCTTGTCAACAACCGAATTCCGAGCGTCTCTTAATACGACGATATTATTTGCTATCATCAAAAGACAACTATTACAAATAAAATTTTTTTAATTTTACATCACCTTAAGAGGACCAGAAATTGATCTAGGGATGATCATCGGTCGGTTTGTATGCATCTATGCGCTTAAATCTTTCAGTTTATAATAGCTAGGGCAGATACCGATAGTCTTCTAATAGATACATACATCCAACAACTTCCCTTTTTTAGTGAGCCCGGCAGACATTGTCCTGCCCAAACTTTTTGAATACTCTTAAAGTGTATAAACATCGTAAGATTCTCTAGTTAGCTTATCTAGACAACCATAAGATTTTTGGATTAGTGGACTTTCATGACTCTCTAAAAAGTCTTATGGAAGAACTTAAGTATTCTTAAGAGAGCTCGCATCTCCAATTAATTTATTCCCACCAGAAACTACATTTCAACCCCTTTACGGCTACGCTTCTGTCTGCACTTAATGTCCAAAACCCGGTGTTGAACAATTTTCTACAATGCTATATTCACGATATTCACAAAAATCTCACAAACCAATACACACAAACAATAGGCTTAAAACCTCCGTATTGACAACTTCTAACATACGCAAAAACCAGATTTGAAATTCATCGACTCGTTCATGAGAACATCCGTAACAAGGAAAACATAAGTTTCTTTTATATGTATAGATAAGGTAATATATATTTTATATCATTATATAACTAAAAAAATGGCGGACGTAAAGTCGGGCGCGGACGACTTTAGGATACCCTGTACCACTAGCTTGTAATAAAGTCCGATTTCTTCACAAAAAACCAAAAACAGAAGAATTTTTAAGCAAAAATTTTTTTTTGACCGATCGTTCCTATGGGAGCTATATGATATAGTCAACCGATTTCAATAAAATTTAACACAGTGCTTAAATACCTTAAAAAAGATATGAATGCCAAATTTATTTCAAATATCTTTACAAACAAACAAAACACATCGAATTTTGTACAAAAAACGTGTTTTTGGAACGATTGGTCCTATGGGAGCTATATGATCTAGTCAAACGATTTGGATTAAATTTGGTACAGTGCTTAGGAACTATAAAATACTCACGAATGTCAAATTTCGTCCCAATATCTTAACAAACAAACGAAACACAACAAATTTTGTTAAAAAATCGATTTTTTGGAAGATCGGACCTATGGGAGCTATATGATATAGTCAACCGATTTTGTTCAAATTTGGCACATTGCTTAAGTGGTTTTAAAAATTTCCAGACGCCAAATCTGGTTACGATATCTTTATTAAAAAACGAAATATAGCGAATTTTTCTTTAAAAAAGTTATTTTGACCGATCGGTCCTATGGGAGCTATATGATATAGTCAACCGATTTCGATCAAATTTGATACAGTGATTGGGAACTATAAAAAACTTTCGAATACCAAATTTCGTTACGATATATTCATAAACAAACGAATTATTCATCTAAAACGTTTTTTTTTGTAGAGGTCGTCTCAAACACCCCCATGGGAGCTATATAATTTATCCCCGATATCAAAAAAATAAAATAAACTTGCCTCCTATGGAATAATATGGGATCTAATGTAAAAGTTTGGTAACTCTAGCTCTTACCATCTCTGAGATCTAGGCGTTCACACGGACGGACAGACGGACGGACGGACAGACGGACAGACGGACATGGGTATATCGACTTCTCTATTCACCCTGATCATATTTTAGGTAACTTTGGGGTGTCTCCGACGTCTCCTTCTATATGTTACATACATTTTCGGCTTGCACAAACTTAATATACCCTTGGTACCATACGGTACAGGGTATAAAAAGTAAATTCGAGCCATTAATTTTAATTATTAACGCCAGATGTTATTTTAAAATTGCAAAAAATAGAGCGCTTTTCAATAGTTTAAGAACGGGAAGGGCGGAATAGCTTTCGAAAACTATATCTGGCATTAAGTCTGTTTCTGAAACGATCATAACGCCAGATATCGTTTCCGAAACGACCATTACTACTATGTTTATGGACCGATATAAATAATCAAGCAAATTTTTCATTTTACGCATTTCCCATACAAAACTAAAGATGTAACTTAGTTTAAGACCGAGAAAGTTGGAATGACTTAACGCCAGAAACGATATCTGGCATTAAGTCCGTTTCCGAAACGATCATAACGTCAGATATATATCTATTCTTAAATTACATCTTTAGTTTTTATGGGAAATGCGTAAAATGAAAAATAGATTGTTTATTTATATCGATCCATAAATATAGTAATTCAGTATTTGATTCGCCTCAGTGACTATCTCAAAATCGTTACTAATTTATAATTTTTTACTTAAATTGGGCTTTAAGAAAATGTGCTAAAATATGTTGAGAGAATTTGTACATTACATACATTTGGTACTCACCATAAAAATTTTTTAAACTATCTTTAAGTTTTAGCATTTAAATATTTTGGGCGATGCTGAATTCCAAATTTTCCAATTTTGTTAACATTTTTAAAACTTTATACAAAGTTGACCCCATAATATATTTTCTACACGTTTTATAACTTTTCATAATGATATACATTCTTTAACACCACGTATGAGTAAAATATTTTTGGCCCTTAGCTGCTGCGGTAAAAATGTAAAGTTACAAGCAATTTTAAAATCGATTGAATTTTTATGAAATATTTACTTAATAACTTCCTACGACTTAATAGTTTATTAATAATTTAGAAATACAAATTATCACACTTAGTTATATTTAGTACTTAGGGATTTTTTTTTTTGGCAATATTGGATAATAACCTTTTGAATTTATCGGTTGATAGCCAATAAATAAATATTTAAAAAAAAAAAAAAATGCTGTCCAAAAATAAGCATAGAAAAAACAGTTTATTACTGAAACTCTAACATATAAGCCACAGTCTCGAGTGTAACCCTACGCTAGCCAGAGTTGCTGCGCTTTCAAAGCTGCCATATTGCAATTGACCCCCTGAAAAAAAATAAAACCAAGCATAAATAGTTACAAGCTGCACTTTAAATACATAACTAGGCAGCGCTCTACATAGTTGGTTGTTACTTCAAGAGCAACATGCAGACTGTGTCAGTTGTGTGCACCAGTGTGCGTGCGTATCTGTGTGTGTG
This sequence comes from Chymomyza amoena, assembly GCA_037043745.1. NCBI lineage: Eukaryota > Metazoa > Arthropoda > Insecta > Diptera > Drosophilidae > Chymomyza > Chymomyza amoena. Next base: position 114,349 of record JBAMAX010002508.1, read on the forward strand.
TGTGCGTGAGAGTGTATGTGTGTATCGCTCGCCTACACAACCATGCCAACCAGCAACGAGGTCGCAACTCACTCGAAGCGCAACAACGTTTTTGGTTGGCTGTGCCAAAGCTCACTCTCACACACACACACACAAAATAGCAAACGAAAAAAAAAGAAATTGTGAAACAAAAGCAACAAAGAAAATGAAAGAAACCTGAAACAACCACCACCACACTTCACCCCACCACCAACAAAAACAAACACCACAAAACAAGGAGCGAACAGCCGACGGCCTGAGACTCAGTCAGTTTCAAAAAAATACTCATACGCCGCGTTTGCCGTACTATATATGCTGCTAACGCCGCCGCCGCCGTCACTGCCGTCGTCGTCGCCGTCTCCGCTGCCACGAGTCGAGTGCACAATTTTGTATACAGTACCAAATTATATTTGAAACTTTTTTCTTAATTGCTTTGGCTCTGCGACGGCGACAGCGACGCAGCAGCGCTGCCCACATAAACACACATATACACACTAGTACGAGCCAGCTGCACAAAGGTGGTTGCTACACTCTCTTGTGTATGTTGTCCTTTTTCAACCCTCGTTTTGCCCCAGGCTGCATGCGTGCGTGTGCGTTTGTATGTTTGTGAGAGCAGCTTTTGTATTGGTAAATGTTACCTTTGCGCCCTTACCCGCTGCCTGCGCCGCCGCCATTTGCTCAACTGTCGCTGCCTCTGCTGGCGTTTTGGTTTATCCAGCGACAAAGTTGAAGTTGAATCAGTTGCAATCGAGTGCTCCGTGTGTCATGTCGTTAACGCGCGCGCGTCTTTTATTAAATTAAGTTACTTTTGCTATGAAAGCCACAAACATTCAGTGTGTTCCAGTATTCCCAAAAATCTTATAAAACCCATAAATGGATTATAACCCAAAGTGCTACAAACATTAATTAAGTGCTACAAAAAAAAAAGTGAGAGTGTTATTCAAACTAGCTTGTCCAGCTGAGCATGAGTCTACCGTCGGGCGTGGACATGCAGAATCTTATGTCACAGCATCCCGTTTTGGGCGCACTGCCGCCGGCTTTCTTTTTACGTGCCGCCTCCGAGCGTTATCAACGCACGCCCAAGTGTGCACGTTGTCGCAATCATGGCGTGGTCAGTAGTTTTGTTACATTGCGCCCCCCTTTTAGCCAATTAATGCCACGCCTTTGCACTTGCAGGTCAGCGCCTTGAAGGGTCATAAGCGCTACTGCCGCTGGCGGGATTGTGTTTGCGCCAAATGCACGCTGATTGCCGAGCGCCAACGTGTCATGGCTGCACAGGTTGGTTCTTATCGTAGAAACCCCTTGCCAAACACCTGGAGTGTTAACAATGCCCTGACGGCTTCTTCTTTCATCCATCAGGTCGCTTTGCGCCGCCAGCAGGCCCAAGAGGAGAACGAGGCTCGTGAGCTGGGTTTGCTTTATACATCCGTGCCTGGTACGGGCCAACAGAATGGCAGCGACAGTGTTACACCAACGCCACACAGTCCCGCAGCTGTTGCGGCCGCGGCACAGAATGGCGCCTTTCATGGTGGCATACCCTCACCGCCCAGCGATGGCTTTGAGTCTAACTCTGCACCCGGTGGCCATCCACATCCACATCATCAACAGCAGCAGCAGCACCAACAACAACAGCAGCGCAACTCCACGCAGCACTATAATGGCAATGAATCGGACACGGATGCACGCACACGTTCCGAGCATCTAAGCGTGGGTTTCTCACCCACTCGCACGGAACTGGACGAGAGTCCGGGTAAGCAAAATGAAATTATTATATTTACGCTTTGCTGCTTGGCAGCGCAAACAAGTTCCTGACACTTAAGTTGCACCATATGAGTTTTCTTGCGAGTAAAAGCCAACATTTTGGTCTGGTTGCTTCCGCCTGGGCACGTTCCCAAAAGCGCTTCAGAGTTTAAATGCGCGCAAGTAAAACGTCAACGAAATATATACTTGCATATTTTCAATTGTTCAGATAACCAACGTTGCGTAAAGTGCCACACTCGCGGGTTGGTGTGGGGGATGTGTGTTTATGGGGTGCCTTAAGTGTGGCCTAGGTGTTGGTTTGACAAAGATTCTAAGGTGGAACTTGGCAGCCAGAACCGCAGAAGTGCAGCTAACGGCGCGTGAAAGCGTCAACGAGTTTTTCGTAGAGGTAAAGACTTGAAAAAAACATGCAAACAAAAAGTGCAACAATTAAAGTTAAAGGCTTTAAGATTCTGAGAGATTCCAAAATGGGATATGACGAGAAAAAGCCTTAATAGGAAGAAAATCTAAATAGAAATAGTTTTGTTAACCTAACCTAAAATACTTTAAATATTCGAAGAATGCTCATTACAGTTTTAGCCCACTGTACTACCCTATTTTTTTTTAAGAATCAACCGATAAATTTAAAAGGTAAATTTTTCTCCAATAAACTAAGACTACTTTTAAAATGCACTTGATTGGTGCATATCCCTCCACATCTCCCATATTCCTAAAGAGATTTGAGCAGTAGACGTAATTTTTCGAAAATTTAGATCTCACCGTCTCTTCTTGTCGATCTCATAAAAATGTGTCTCTTTAGTAATAACTCCTAGGGTGAACTTCTATGCCTTCTTCTGCCTCGTGATCCAAATAGGACCGATATCTTGTACTAAACATAATATCATGAAAAAAAAACCCTCTACGCCTATGAAAATTAATTCTGGAACATACAATACCTTATAGTTGTCTCTTAATCAAAACTACCAGTTTAAGAATCTTATCTCAATGTCTTAAAATTAATTGAGGCGATACAAAATTGAAACTTTTATGACAACATTAAAATTTAAAGTTTTTTATAATTCAGTTAAGAAGAAATGGAAAATTCGTCTTTTTAAAATATCTTAGCCCTGTGAATTTTTTCGGGGTAAGTGTGAATCAGATATGGGAACAGATATTGTCGTAATGAATTGCTTAAATTATAAGAACATTTTTTATGTTATATGTGAATCGTGGAAGCTGGAGATGTCATTGCCTGTTTAATCAAATTTTTGCCATTACAACTTACGATGATCCCATCGAGTACTAAAAACCATGCTCTACACTTTTTACAGGTGTAAAATCGTAGAACAACTACCCCAGCCAGATATAAATTTCGGTTTCCAATACGATTTAAATGAGTTATATAGTTTCTCGAAAAATTAACCTTTGTAAAAAAGTTTTTTTAAGGTAATTTTGGGAAACACGAAGATTATTTCGAAAAACAGGTTTGTGGGCACTTTTTTCATTTAATCGTTATCTCTTGATTTAAACTTTGTATCGACAAGAAAGACGATTGGATCAAAAGGTAAAACTTTTAAAAATTATGTTAAGCTTTACGAGCATTTCAAGTTTAAGATCTTTTAAATCGGGTAAGAATTGTAGATGGTATGAAACCATGTGCGGAAATTCCAATCTTCACTCAATCATTCTTTAATATTAAAAAAAATTTGTTCTTATTTCGATTTAGTTAAGCTTTACGAATTTGTATGTATCTGTAGTCATGATTTTTCACTCATGGTTTCATAACATCTACAGTTTCTAACTGATTTCGTTAAAGAATTCTCTTTATATCATAATTTAAAACAAATTGTTTTTTTGATTGATAAAAATTTTCAATTTTAAAAAATTGTCGAAAATTACACTTTTTTTAAGATTTTGTTTGCTTATAACTTCAATAATTGGTACTTAATGTATACATTTTATATATCACTGTAAAGACCAATACCTTTCGATCTAATTGTCTCTCATGCCGATACCAAATTTTTTCCACAATATAATAATGATTAACTGAAAACAGTCCCCAAAATCTTGTTTTTCGGAAAAATCTCGAAAAAAAATGTAGCCTTTTTTGTTTTTCTCGACCTAACTATTCACTCGATAGTTCTTAAATATGTAAATAAGTGTTATGTTTATTCGTTTAGCTTATCAAAATATGTGATATACAATATATTCCCCATGCCCAAAGGATGTGAAATTAACTAAAAGGACTCTATAAAAATCTCTAAATATCCAACAGAACCAATTAAAAGTATAAACCAAATTTCAAAATTGTTTGCTTGTCTAGTAATGTTCCTGACTACACTTTTATTTGAATGGTATAATCTGACACGTTTTCTGAAAAAATAGGGTGGGGTTTGCAATTAAAAAAAAATAGTTTTTCAAAAAGGGTGAACTTCTGCATATAAAAAACAATTGAGCTGCTCACTTTATCGGGCATAAATGCCTCAAGGTAAGAATACTAGAGTAACGAAGTGAGTAACCCTAACCCAAGACATACTATACATGATGGGCCAGATTATAGAACTTGGTTATTTATAGACAAATTTTAAGATATTTCGTACAACAATGCAAAATTTTATACGACAGCCACATACCAGATGCAATCGAGGGTGCAACCTGCTCGATAAACGATTAAGTTGCATGGGTTGAGTAACAACAAGGCATAAAGGCACAAATACCCAAGTCACAACGTGAGCAACAACAATCAATTGCTTGAAAGGTTCATATTGATTGATTCGGTCCAAAAACTATTTTTATACCCTGTACCGTATGGTACCAAGGGTATATTAAGTTTGTGCAAGCCGAAAATGTATGTAACATATAGAAGGAGACGTCGGAGACACCCCAAGGTTACCTAAAATATGATCAGGGTGAATAGAGAAGTCGATATACCCATGTCCGTCTGTCCGTCTGTCCGTCCGTGTGAACGCTTAGATCTCAGAGATGGTAAGAGCTAGAGTTACCAAACTTTCACATTAGATCCCATATTATTCCATAGGAGGCAAGTTTATTTTATTTTTTTGATATCGGGGATAAATTATATAGCTCCCATGGGGTGTTTGAGACGACCTCGACAAAAAAAGCGTTTTAGATGAATAATTCGTTTGTTTATGAAGATATCGTAACGAAATTTGGTATTCGAAAGTTTTTAGGTTCCCAACAACGTTACCAAATTTGATCGAAATCGGTTGACTATATCATATAGCTCCCATAGGACCGATCGGCCAAAATAACTTTTTTAAAGAAAAATTCGCTATATTTCGTTTTTTAATAAAGATATCCTAACCAGATTTGGCGTTTGGAAATAATTTAGACCACTTAAGCAATGTGCCAAATTTGAACAAAATCGGTTGACTATATCATATAGCTCCCATAAGGTCCGATCTTCCAAAAAATCGATTTTTTAACAAAATTTGTTGTGTTTCGTTTGTTTGTTAAGATATTGGGACCAAATTTGACATTCGTGAGTATTTTATAGTTCCTAAGCACAAAAAAAAATGTTTGCTTAAAAATTCTTCTGTTTTTGGTTTTTTGTGAAGAAATCGGACTTTATTACAAGCTAGTGGTACAGGGTATCCTAAAGTCGTCCGCGCCCGACTTTACGTCCGCCATTTTTTTTAAATATTATGTAAAGACATAAAAGATATAAGAAAGAATCAAATAATTGTAAGAACAATATAAACTTTCTGATCTTCAACAGCGAAGAATTTCCAACTTTTATTCGATTTTCGAATCTTGAACTGAAAAGAATTTTTAACTTCTTTCTTTCTTTCTTCAATTTAAAAACTATATTTTTGACTCTAGTTCAGTTTTTCTACCAGACTAGAAGCGCTAAACAATACCAAAAACAGTCTAAAATGTGATCACGCTCATAGATATTGGCGCTTTTGCAATATTCTTGGAGGTGAGCCAGCATAAATACCTTAAATTGGTGTTGGATACTTTGCCCTTCTACCATTTTGCCTTCATGCCAGACAAAGCGAACACCCCAATGGCTTTTATAGAACATTATCCTGGTTGCAGTTGGATGTCATAATTTTTTTTATGATTTTTAATACGATATTTATAAAGTTTAATATCTCAAGTTTCTAACTTAATAGAGTTGAGTTGCATGTTGAATGCAATCAAAATCTTGTTGGTGTCCACGAGACTCAATATCAAAAGGAATATAGAAGTTTTTGACGCCTAATGCTTCAAATTGGAGTTAACTCTCTAATGCCCCATAGTGATTTGAGGTATTTATTGTATTTTTGCCTATAATGGCAAAAGGTCCAGGTTTTTACACCATTTGAATTCTTTTTTGTCAATTCCTAATAACAAAGTTATACAAGCTTTAAAAGCTCTATGAAACTTTAAAATATAATATTCTTATAAAAACAGCACTTGTGATTTTTGGGTTTTTTTTTTCGGTTAAGAGTTTTTTGCAAAGGTATTTTTTAAAATACTATAACAAGAAATAATATAATCTTTTAATACTATAAAAACTGTTTATAAAAATATTAACATATAAAATCAAAGTCCAAAAATTTCATTACCGACTTATTTTTGATTTAAATTCTTAAGAAGCTTCTTGAAATTTTCCACTTACCTGTAAAAAAAAGAGAAAATTGTTTATAATTTTAAAAGTAATTTTTATATATGTTTTTTTATTCGTCCATTGTTATACAAATAGTTTTAATATAGGCATTAGGGGGTTAAAGGAATATGTATGTATATATATAGAACTTAAGACGCAAGTAAAAATTTTCGAACGAAAAAAAAAACAGATTCATGGCCAAATTGTTTTTTTTTTATATCATTGAAAATTTTGTTATTTCCCTTAATGGATCTAATGTATTTTATTCTAAAAACAAAATTACTAAAAATCATTATGAATTTATTCCACTCCAATTTTGGCTTCTGTTTAATCCGACACAAGTCACCAACTCTGCCCAAGCAGTTCGCATCTTTCTTCAACATTCCCCCCTAATTGATACAAAGTCCTTCGGCAAGGATACATTTCACTAGAGATATCTAACCACTTATTAGTGCTATTGCTTTAAACTCTTATAGTCAATCGTAAGACAACCCCAAACTAAGGGTCTGGTAATGTGAGATACTTATTATGTGTGCATCTCCACCGCTTCTCCTACGCTTCACAGCGGGGTTTTCCTCTGCTCGCTTTTCATTATGCGTTTGCCTTTTTTTTTGTGAAAGAAAAACAAGCAAGGATTCTCACGCGAATCAATCGATATGCGGCCTAGAACTTCTACGCAGTTTATTTGCACTGAAATTCGAGACAATTTCACGCTTGAATCTTTTTTATTTAAAAAAAAAACTGCTCTTGGAATGTATTTGTGTATCTGTGAGAGTTCCCAACTGGGCGCAACTTAATTAAATTTTCACGGCGTGCAAAGTGCTTCGACAAATCAAATAAAAGTTGAAAAGAATAAAAAAAAATATCGTATAACTTGTTTCATTTTGTCAGGTTGGCAACTGGTAACTACCAGTTGCAAGTATGCTGCCCCTGCATCCCGGCACGGCTGTATCCTGATTGCCATGTCAACAACCTTTTTTGTTTGCTATTCCCGTGATTAAATTTTGTTGTTTTTTTTTATACAAATACACAATTCGATACTTTTATTTGTTTTGCGTGAGGAAAACCGCATAGCTTCCCATAGGATACCATCGCTACCTGCATTGTTATAATCTCCAATCTTATTGCTTTGTCATCTTTTTGTATCTCTTGCAGTTTCGAAGCGCGGCACAGGCCTCTCGAATGAAACCGATCAGGACACTGGCTCCGAGTCCTCGCCCAGCAGCCCTAGACCCAAGGTAGCGGGTCTGTTCAATCTTACTGCCAGCTTGTCACCCGCACGCACCGGCCCACCCAGTTCACCCGAATCCGACTTGGATGTGGACTCCGCGCCTGATGAGGCCACACCGGAGAATCTAAGTCTCAAAAAAGAGGACTCGAATTCACCACCCAACACACCCGCCGAGAATCTACACCTGCTGCGCTCCTTCAGCAATGGTCATGCTCAGGGTTTTATGCCCTATCATCACACGCAGTTCCTGGCCGCTGCCGGCTTGCCAGCGCATCATGCTGCCGCGCACTCCCCGCTGCAGCAGCAGCACGCACAGCAGCATCTGGCCGCCCAGCAGCAGCAGCAACAGCAACGTTCACCCATAGACGTGCTCATGCGCGTCTTTCCCAATCGTCGACGCAGCGATGTAGAGCAGTTGATGCAACGTTTTCGTGGCGATGTGCTCCAGGCCATGGAGTGCATGCTTTCCGGTGAAGATCTGGCGCAAGCCATGAGCAATGCCGGCGCCACGCCACCTAATGTGCCACCCTCACCGCCCTTTCCCATGAAGTCCGCCTTTTCACCGCTAGTGCCGCCTGCGGTCTTTGGCTCACCCACACATCGCTATCATCCCTTTATGCAGGCACATGCCAAACGTTTTCTGTCCGCGCCCTATGCCGGCACAGGCTATCTGCCCGGCGTGCTTAGTGCCGCCGATATAGAGCAATCCGAGTCGAATGGCGCCGGTGGCATAGCTGTAGACCGCAGCAGTAATGCGGGTGATTCTCAGGATTGAGGCAGCTGCAACAGCAACGTCGATACCAACGCTGGCGTTGCAGTCTTCAGACCCTTTGAGTAAAGAGATCCTGAGATCCTTAGCTCCTGGGATTTCTATGTACGTCTGGCTTAGCTTAAACTTTGTTTTAGGGAAATCGCATGTATCTTAACTAGTTCGTAAGTGGCTTGAAACGATTGCAAACTGGCCAAAAACTTAAATGGCGGATTCGCATAATCCTAACGGTACCGCTATTGACCGCTATGTTAACTGTAAATTATATCTGTGGCATTTTTTTAGCAAATATCAGAGAAAATAAAAAGTATTGTATCATACTTATATGTACTATTTAATTATTATATAGTAAACAAAACGCACACGCGTACCAGTTAAGAACTATCAAATAGATGAAATTAATATTATATTGAGATTATTGTATAATAAATCGTATATGTATATCAGTATATAATATTATGTATTAGATAAAAACAAAAAATTTTCAAACACTGTGTTACAATATTTAATAAATTAAAACAGAAAAAAATAATTCAATAAAAAAAAAATAATTTTTATTTTTGGGTCTTTGCATAAAAAAAAGATTTAGAGGGGTGGTTGAAAAATATCAGACTGCCTTTTTTTATTTACTATCCAGTGATAGTTAAATTTTTTTATTTATTTATTTTTTATTAAATTATTTAATAGAAAATATGAAATTATTATTATTTTTCAAATATATATTTTTTAAGATTGAGTATTTTCAAAATTAAGGGGCACACCTAGTGTGAAATTTTCAAAAAAATCTATTTTTTTTTCCATATTTCGATAGGTTATACCTTTAAAAATAACATACTAAAATTTTAAATCGATATCTGAAATAGTTTTTGAGTTACAGCCATTTAAAAGAGTAGCCGCTCGGCAGTTAGATAGTTATTGGCTACCTGAGATCGCGTGTCATTTCAAAAATATTTAATATTTTATTACAAAAATGTTACTGTGTATTCTCAAAACATGTAAAAATATACCCTCAAAATTTTAAATAGATGGATTCACTAGTTTTTTTTTTTAATTCCCAAAAATGGCCTTTTTTTAGGTTGTCACACTAGGTGTGCCCCTTAAGTTGTTGGCACCAAAAACCTAGCGGGAAAATAATTTTTGGGTGCGGGGGTTGGTTTGGAATTCCTAAACGCCTTTCTTCGCAGAAATTTTATTAAAAATTATCGTTGCGATTATTCTCTTAACTAAAAAAATTTTTTTAAATTTCCATATGCAGTACCTCTCTTTAATAAATTCCAATTAGAATTATCTAAAAATTCTAAACTGCCTCTGATTTAAAAAAAATATGGCAGTTCACGTTGATATATAAAAAATTCTCATCGTCAAATCGACGTTTTGTTTATTTTATATAATAAATGGCTTAAAAGTTGCAAAAAGACTTTCCTAAGATTCGCATTTACCAACTATCCTGTTTATAACTCAAGAACGGCTAGATCGATTTTTGTTATGTTTGAAATTTTAAATTAGTCTCCACCTCTAAAAGCGGAACAACTATAAATAATTTAAAAAATTTATATATTTCCGTCATCTCCACTTTCATATCGAACGAATTCTATTTCTGAAATATATTATGTCAATGTGACCATTCCTTCAAAGTAATATGCGAAATTTTAAATATCAATAGACAATATTGGGGCAATTTGTTACCTGCAAAGTGCCCTAAAGGACTATGATATAAATGCACTTCTCATTTTTTGGGGACATCATTAATTGAGATTGCTCTTTAAATGGCCTTCTAATGAACATTCCGTAAATTATTTTAAGCAAGTAATAGGTATACCCCTCCACTAGAAGGGACAGGTTTATTGAGCAGGGGAAACTAGTAAGCTATTAAGTTCATCCCAAAAGATTGAATAATTCGAACAATAAAAAATGTTCTTTAGGTATGGTGAGGAGTGCACAATAACAGCGGCTTCAAAACCAAAAAAGTGGTGTGAACTTTATATGCGAATTAGGGTTGTGAACATTGAGCTACTGAATCTGAATTCGCAGTAGAAAAACCCACAGCTCCTCTATTAAAAGACTTATTTCAAAACCATATAAAAAATATCGTCGGAAACTCGAACTTCCACAAAATGTTATATTGTCTTTTGATATTATGTTATAATATAACTAAGCTGCTCTAAAAATAAATCGTTTTTTGAGACAGGAGATCAGACAATGTTCATGGAGTCAGTTTGATGTTAATAAAAATACCATAACACCTGGTTTTTGACAAAACCCTAACATGATTGGTATTTTTAGATTTAAGATACAGCTTTAGCGATCCCAAAAATATATTAAAAAGCTTTATAAAAAAAAATAGTGTTTCTTTTTAGTCTTTGGCCTTTTTAACCCCTTGTATTCTTATTCACCATTTAAAACCCATGGTTCTCATAACAAGAATTTTAAAACTCAATTTTAGTGCATAACTGAACTTGATTAAAAATGGAATCGTTCTTAAATCCAGATTCACATTGTTGCTTTAAGATATTTAACACTCATTTTAAGTTACTTAAACAACTTGATTCATGTTCAAAACAGACATGAACTAAGAACTCGGATACTTCCTCCAAGATTTCGAATACTCGAAATAAGTTTTGAAAGTTATCTTGAATTAAGTATGAATTTCGTGCTATTTCCGAGTTTATTCATTCTTAATAAAAGTATTTCGTACTTAAAAAATTATACTTAATCTGAGTATCAAGTTCTTAATTTTACCAAATCCGTATTTGGGCTAATATCAAGTTCGAAATGTGGTGTTTTAAGTAGGGAATACTTGATTTTTTTTCTAAGTGCATAAGGATGCTCTAACATATTTGCAGTTCATATCACCTTTTTTTTAAGGCCCAAACATCCATTTTTTTGTGCTCCCTAAAATCTCCTCAACAGGTAAATTTCATTGTAAAAACAAGTGTTCATCAATATTCGGAGAAATTAACATTTCATCAAAATTTTATCTTATGAATTTTGGGAGAAACCCGCAAATTTTTTTCCAATGCGCTTGAGATTCATCATTACATAAAAAATTTGTTAATATTTCACTTACTTAGAAAAAAGTTCAAATTTTCTTCATTTCCTGAGATCTTTAAGGATTCTGTGCTGCTTTGAAGACAATAACAGAAAATTGGAGGAATATTTTTAAATTTTCTTAGAAATCATTAGGAGATTTTTAAAATCTTAAAATAAATAATAATATTAATGAAAATAAATAATCATATCAGATAACAAAATATATCGTTATTATATAAATGCCAACCCCCGCTTTATGCTCCGACTAGGAGCGATAAGTTGTACTACTGGATGGCTATGGTATTAGCTTTAATTTTTCCGATTGTCAACTAGATGTACAATTTTATCAAGGAATAAAAAAAATATGAATGCCAACAATCCTTAAGTGACCATTTTTGGCTCGGCAACAATCCCCCAATCATTTCCATTCCCTGCCAACAAAATAATAATAATATTGTATAATAATACCCTGACTAACTACTTTGTCAGTCGCCCTCGGTGGTGCTTGGGAAAATGTATTAATAACTGCTCAAAATTAATTACAAAATGGGAATGACCAAAGTGATAGATACTCCTATAAAATTTATGGGCATCCACCTTATGAGATCTTTTTAGTCAGCTAAAGGAGACTAATGTGAACGGAAACAGAGCCTCTTAACTTATAGGGCTTGACCCACTACTTGTCCGGCATTCATAACTTATGCGCTAGATTTCAATTTTTCTTTATAAAGTGCTAAGTAAATAATAAAATCATTATCATCTACTATATTCTCTTGTCCAGTCTCTGAACCCTCTAAAGTCATCTGAAAAATCACAAAGCATTAATGACTAAAACTGATATCAATTGAACTACTCCTAAATTGCTTTCCAAATAAACCAATTGACGTTTTAATTCAATAAATTATTTGGCAATCAAAATAAAATTTGCGCTTCGTGAGAATTTTTGTCAAACAAAAGCCACAAAATGTTCAATTGAAAAGCAGCGCCCACTGTGGCTGGCTATCTCCGCCCCCCACAGTGGGCACTTTACACACAATGCGAAACAAATAATAATTATGAGCTTACAATGTTGTGAGAAGCGTTAAGCCATATCATGATTATCAGCAACTATTATTGTGGACACACGACCCAAAAATTAAAATTAAAACTATAATTCAAAATATTCTATAGAGTTTGTAAGTGTGCGTGTGTGGGTGTGTGTGTGTGTGGATGAGTTGGTATTAAGTGTGAAATCCTTTTTCACATAAATGGATTCGTTTTGGTTGTTGGAATTTGGACACACGACACAAAAACAAAAACAAATTATAATAAAACTAATGCCACACACAAGCACAAAGCACACACAAACGGATGCAGATACAGATACATGGATATATCTATATATATATCTATAGATGAAGAGCCTGTTGTGAAAATTACCAGCATATTGTACCCAAACACACACACACACAGATACACACTCGGACACACTCACGCACTCGATTATTTCAGAAATTTACAATAGCAAAAGGGACATGCCAAATGACTGACTGAATGAGCGACTGACAATAATATCGGTTACACATATACACTAGGGCGGGAGTAGAATTAGTAGAACGAGGGCAGGCTGAAAACTGTCTTGGGCAGACTGTAGAAGAAACACTTTTTGCAAAAAAAAAAACTGTCCTAATAGAGCATTACAATGAAAATATGTCTAGGAACGAGCGCACTTCCAGGACATACTATATAATCAAAAAGTTTTTTGTAATTTCGATTAAGAAGGAGCGCGCAAAATGAATCGGTATATTTTTATTTTTTTTTTATTAGGTGGGTAGGACTGTTTTTGACATCTTGTCATAATTTGAGCGCAATTTGCCTTATTAATATTGGTTTGGCAGTTGTTGTTGTTAGTCGCAAAAAGGACGCTCTTCTATTTTGCAATGGAAAAAAACGTGTATCAACGAGTTTGTTTAAAATTTTGTGTTTTTTTTGTTCGTTTAAAAACGGCCTTCACTGAGGGCTGCATGTCCAAAACACAGGCATACGCGTGGTACAAATTGTTCAGAGAGGGTCGCGAAGACGTCACTGATTGGCATCGTTCCGGTCGTCCTTCTACATCAAATACCGAAGAAAACGTCGATGCAGTGAAGAAAATTGTGCTCAAAAATCGTATCGTCGGTATTCGTGAGATTGCTTCAGACTTTGCCATCTCATATGGATCAGCCGAACACATTTTGTTTGAAGTTTTGGGCATGACAAGCGTCCCGGGCCGACTCGTGCCAAAAATGTTAAATTTTTTTTCATTATTTTGGAATTTTTGGCCAAACACTCAACGAATGTGGTTGCTCAGGCTTTGTATTCACCAGATATGGCACCGTGTGACTTTTTCCTGTTCCCCAAAATCCAATTGCCATTAAGAGGGAAGCATTTTGACGCCATTGATTTGCTCTAATGGTGACTTTTTCGAAGGTGATAGTAAAGATATTAATTAAAATTTAAGAAAAATGTTTTTTTTTTACCTTTTCCGGAAACTTTTTCGAATTTCACATATTCCGTATAGATCTAAACATTTTTGGAAATATAACTTGATTTAAAAATAAATTTTTTCTCATTACTGATGTTTTTGGCGAGCTTTCAAATCAATCAAAGTAGATTTCAGACCCTTTTTACCATATCAAAAAAATATATAATAAATTAAGAGATTTCAATTATTGTATTTATTTATCGGGTCTATGACACAGTAAACAGTTTTTGATTTCATTTGGTGCTTTGATTATGGAAGCTTTTATTCCACCTACATATTTTTTAAAATTATTATCTAAAAATAAAAAATCTATCTAAAAATTGAAAAAAAGCCCCAAAAAATTTATATTTTTTCATTATTATATTTTCGAGCTTTCAAATCGAGCACAGAAGACTTTTAAAAACTATTTCACATTATCAGCATAGTAAATGAAAAGATTTCGATCAGATTTTGCATAGTGCTTAAGTACTATAAAAAACTTTTGATTATCTTATTTCATTACGATGCATTTCAGAAAGAAATCGTCTATACGATCTTATCACCCTATCTATCGGGTCTATTTAACACAGTTAACAGTTTTTAATTAAATTTGGTCCTTGGATTAGGAATTTCAAAACATTTTACGAATCTTTCGAATATATGTAAAAATAAGAGGCTAGTTGCTATGAAATGAATTTATGGGAGCTTTTAAATCAAAAAAAAATATATATTGTATATACTTGCTTTGCCTTATATGAATAATAAGGTGGCTAGACTTAAAGTTTGGCTGCTTAAGCTCGTATAAAATCTGAGATCTAGACGTTCCTACAGAGGAGCATGATTTTTACGACTATCCCAACTCATTCTGTTCATACTTAAGGGGTGTCACAATATCTCAATAAGGGGACTAAATTCAGAGTTGCTTATCCCTACCTAGGCTTTCAGATAGACGGAAATGTTTACATCGTCATGACTTGGGCATTCACTATTTTGCCTAGATAATATCTCTATTAATTCAAGACACCTCCATTCGGATTCAATAATATGGTGTAAGTCTCTGTCTGAACAAAGGGCGCGCGCAAATTCTTCGCCAGAGCAATCAAGTATATTAAAAAAAGTCAAGTATATTAGAAATAATTGTTTATTCACGACGTACATAGTTGGGATCATACAAAGCGTCACACAATAGTACGATTAATATATTTAAGAGCGATTCTGAAAAACCAAACCAAATATCAAAAGTCTGATTATTCAAGATTAGGCTCTTGACAAAAATCAACTAGGGGCATATATGGCCAGTCGTGCAGGCATGCTGTTATAATAGAATCCCCAGCGTTTGACAAAATAGTCAGTCAGGGAAAAAAATTATACATATATGCCATGTGCAGCCTTTAAAATCTGAATCCTAAACAGAAAATCTCTGAGTATAACACTACCTTAAATCAGCCTGGCGTCACCTTATTCCCTTATAGACCACGAAATAAATCAACTGAATCAACTATCTATCTCAGTCTCTGGTGTTTTGAGATGACTCCACAGCAAAAGTTTAACCTATTATAGTTAAGAATGGCTGGACTATTATATATGTATGATTACCAGGATTTAAGCAGTCAAAAACCTATCTCTCCAACTACATCCGAAAGATGTTCAAAGTCATGGTAACTCAAGGGAAAAATACCCTGAGGATCCTGACGGGCCATCTTGATGGGACTTTGTAGGCTCCGCAGCCACTTTAACAAAATTGCCATTGCGGGTGGCGGACTATGTCGATCCTGCAGCATGGACGATACAAACTTATGTGCATCTACCATGTGAATGCATGGTACTCATCAGCAAAAGAAACAAGCTCCTGGGCATAATACGTTCTATCACCGGAGTTCATTGTTACCCTAAGTCCAAAGAAAATACTGGAATATATGCAGGCTATTGGGCTTTTGGGAGAGCTCCGGGACTGTGAAGGGGGTACAATAGATCCTCTTGGGTCGCAGTACATCTTTAGATTCACTTATTACTAATGATGTACCGAGCGGATGTCTCATGTCCCCAAATAATGTGCCGAAGGGCTCAAATCTCTTGCGCTTCTTCATTTAGCATTTGTCCCGGAGTTTACTTCGCTTGTTCACTAATTATCAAAAATATTTTTTTTTACTCTCCTAAATTCTGGCGTCTTTAGACGGACCTGGTTGCAAATATTTCAATTCCATGCATTTATTTATAGTACCTCCAAAATTTACTTAAAATATTTGCCTACATGATGTCTTGCTTAGGCCCAATACTTTTCAGCCTGCCCTCGCATAAAGTGTGCAAATTGCAAAACTATTTTAGTACCAACAATATGCGCCAGGCACTTCCCATATGAGGAACATGGAACACAACACAACAAGCAAACGGACCACAATGGATAACAAAATTAAATTATTGGATATCAATTTGTCCAATAGGTTTTTGTGGCATTGTGCGCCTTGCCAAACTCGAAAAGTCAACAGCAACAACCAAACAGAAGCTATCAGGACTCACTTGGTTGTATATTTATGCCCATGTGTGTGTGTGTGGCTCTGTGTGTGCTTGTGTGTGTGGCAAACAATGGACTATGTACCATTGTCAGGATAACAATGGCTGTGGTCTAACCTACAACAATTGCACTAGTCACCCATGTACCAAGGCTCTATGTGTGTGTGTGATGGACAATGGCCAAGCAGCAAAAAGTACCAGGAACAGATCCTGCTCGCTCTCTCTCTCCCTCTCCATGAAGCCAGCTACTCGTTAGTTAGTTTGTCAGTCAGTTTTGGGTTGAGTCGATTTTGACCCTTGGCTGGCGATGGCTCGCTTTTGCCTTGTTATTGGCAAAGAGCTGTCGATAATATCTTAGAGATGCAACCATGCACAGTTCATGTTGATGTGTGTTTTGGCCTAAACAATGGATGGATGTTGTGAGCCAGAGGCACACAGCTCCTATGGCTGACATACAAAATGCATACAATGTCAAGCATGGAATTGCATGATAATGGACAATGAATTAATAACAGGCGATTACAACAGGCAAACGTACAAATAAACACTCCAACAAACAAAGAAACAGATAGACAACATATACTATTATATATGGAGTAGTTAGATCCAAATCCAAGATAGAAGCGATTGAACCACAATGCGGCAGAGGCAGCTGGAAACGGTAGCAAAACCCTTCTGTTCGGGTTTATCCCTCTAATAAGCTAAACAGCGTTATAAAAACATATAAAACTCGTATCACAAGTCCTTGATGAGCAGACGAGACGGGACTCTTCAACAATTACGCGCAATTAATACCGGCAGCAGCAACAAAAACAACTCCATCACGACAAACAGTTAAGAGCATCATCGAGGGCAAAAAAAGGAGCCCAGAGTTTCTGCCAAGAAATGGCACATGGTACTTTGTGCACCCTTAGGGCTGTTAAGCGGTCTCTTTAAACTGTCTTTGCTTAGGGTGTTTTGCACGCCCCCTCCCTCGGGCCCAAAAAGGCTAAACGCTCAACGCTAAAGGGTTACTTAAGGTCTTAAATACCCCACATTAAACATATGGTTTTACCAAAAAAAAAAAAAAAAACACAAACCTTGAGGGTGGTCTGAGTTCCCCGCCCCCCCACAAAAACACACAAAAACTCACATTTGATTTGTCTTGGGCATTAGTTTCATTTATTTGTTATTATTTGTGTTTTTTTGGTTTTTTGTGGGATTTTTGTTATTCTTGCTAGGTCTTCTTATTATTATAAGGCGGCACATATATTCACACACACACACAACCGCACACACACACATACTTGAAAGATATAGCGCCTTAAATTTTGGGTAACCCAATCTGCGGCTTTTCAAGCGTTGTATCTACCTCATAGAGCAACTAATTTGGACTGTGCCAGGCAATTGCTTCCACTAATAATGAAGAAAAAACAAATAAGAATCTGCTGCAATTTGAATTACCGACACTTGAATACACTATATGATTGATGTGGAATATGAATGTTTAATGGGGGCATCGGTTCCGATTCCTACTTGTCGATTTAACAATGCAGTTACATCGTATAGCATTATCCTAATGTTACTTAGATGACGCTATAATGATAAACTCCATTGTTAAATCAACAAATCGGCATTGGTGTCGAAAACCAGAAGAGGCATGATAGATTTATTTTACTGAGTAGATAAATACTGGAGGAACAGAACTGTGGTTCATTGATTCTTGACAACACATCGGATACAATATCTACACCATAGTAAATATATAGTATTAACCCCTCCAACCGTAGATGGCAAAACCCGGCTTACTTTGGAACAAAAATAGGGCATCACACAAAGAAGTTGGGTTCGGAATTTCCATAGACCCTCCCATATTCAACTACTAGAACTAGAACACCTTTAAATATGTTTGAACTAAAAATATTTGTTTTCCAATGGTTTCATCAGGAAAACGATTCTTTGGACCTTATTACTCATTTTGGCTGAAGAAAAACTAAAAATACTTAATCGACAACTACAATATTAAGCTCGACGACCCTGAGGAATCTAAGGACACTTCGGACATTATCTTGTGACTTTGGGCCCAACATTCACCTAGTTACACATTTTTCCTGATATAAATTAGTCATTGGTAGATCGATGATCCAAGGATAGGGTCAAGGAGGAGGTCTTCGGACCTTATTTAGTGACTTTGGACCTATTATTAAACTAATTACACATTTTTCCCGAAGAAGATAATCTACAAACCTTATTCCGTCAACTACCATATTTTTGTCGATTAAAAAGCAGTCATTTGTCTCAAAAGCCCTAAGGATCTGTTGTATTCTCTACTAAATATAGAGTTACTCTCTCTAATTCCCGAGTAAAAATAATAATGTGGGATAGCTTTAGTTGGGTGATTTTCTGCATCGTGTTCATATGACCGCCAAAGAATAATGACTTTTTTCGGGATAGAGCGTCACACTCGGTAGACACATGACGATTGTGACTGTGACTGTGACGATTGTGAGGTGACGATTCCTCTTAAATCTCACAGCATCTAGGATCTCATTCATTAAGAAATTGTCTCACTTAGGTAATACAGCAAATGTGGTCCGTCTTTGCAGAATGATGTTGAGTTCTGCACAAAGCTCCAACAAGCTTAGAAAGAACCTCTTCTTGGCTTTTAATAACAAGAAAGGTTCCACCTAAGACATTGCTCTCTCCGGGACTTTGATGCAAAAGTTTGGAATACCTTTGATACTTACACTTTCTTTATACTAAAAGTGTTCGCTTTTTGCATATGGATGATATTGAGAGTATAGACAAGAGGATCATACTGAAGCCTTTTCAACAATTCAACGCCTTACTGCTAAGATGGGTTTTGGAGTTCAAAGATGACCAGACGAAGTTCATTTTTTTATACTTACAGGAACACAATGATCAGACTTTTAGAGCTTTATTTATTCATATTTTTTGTAGGTTACCTAGACAGTTAGACTCAGTCCGAGATCGCTCCGAGACTTTGTAATCCGTTGCGAGCTCTTTTAAGAAGAACAAAAAGCAAATAAGTAGGGATGAGTTTAGTGGGATGGCTGCTGGATTTTATCCGAGACTTACTCGCACTAATTTTTAAACTATTTTGAGGATTCGATAAGAGTATATAATATAATTCGTGACGGCGAACGTGCCTCCTCTCGGCTATTAGGCCTTTTTTACAGACTTTCCTGACAACTTCATATGCCATCATCTTGATAATATTGATTTGGCGGTCTATTTATTTTACATATTTGAAACTCACTTCTTAGAGAACCAGTCACCACGATAACCCCTTTAAGTTACTCTTGCCAGTTGATGCTACTTTAATCTGAACACACAATGGAGAATTGAAAACGACTCCCGCGAAGTAAAGATGCTCATCCTAACTATGCTTATTAATGCCACTGAGGAATATGTAATGACCAAAAATTTAGAGTATTCTTAATGAGCTTGCGAAGACTGTGCCATCCTGAAACCTTTGCGGTATTCTATGGTACGAAGAAGCTCTGGAACCTCATTAAGACATTTAGGCTGATCAGGGGATTGAGCCGGTTTAGTTTTCGGATGATTTTGTGTTCGCCAGAGAGTAACGGTTAATTCCACGTTGGAAATGTGTGCTTGAATATATATTCATATTCCCTCTAACTTTTGACTGACTGTGTACTCCATGCCATGATAATGCCCGACCTCTGCGATGAAATGGAGGATCTTCGTAACCTTGAGATTGCCAAATGAAGACAGCGGGCTCAGGACAGGATACGCTGGCGTCGGATAATGCACACGGCTGAAACCAATAACCAATTGGCCAAAATAGTAGTAGTAGTACTCCATGGCCAAGAAAGCCCTGAATTCCGAGGGCTTCTATACGTTGTCTCACTATATCATGGATTTAATAGGGGATCCTCTTTCGAATGCACTCTGCGATTTAAGCAAAAAGCTAGGCCCCCAATCTGCTTTATAAACATTTCTTTCGAAGTGTGGTAAATTGCTTTCCACCAGTACGGGTAGGGTCCGGACCCTCCCCACAATTTAAAAAATTGGCTTGACAGTATCTTGTGACTTCTGTAATATATACTATATATACAACTCCATGTGAAAAGCCCTAAACCTTAAACTGCTAAGCTGCTTCTATTAACTTTGTTTACAAACACATTGCTCAAATCCATCCACTACAAATATCTTGATCTACGGGAGCGGTTTATAAATATTGCAAATAAAACATTTTTATAGTAGGTATGACTAAGAACGCGCCCTTATCAGCAACCGATCAGTTCCATACGTCTGAACTTATGACATATTTTTACTAAAAAACGTTGCTATCAATAAGCTTATATATACTACGCATAATGTGCCCGAACCAAATAGTTGATTCCGAGAGCTTGAACAAGCACGTCTTAAAAATGATGAAGTATTTTCTAGTATGTCTGGCAATCTTTGCAATGGTCTGTATGGCTCTATAAGTATTATAATATAGTGTGCTATAATGAATTGTGATTTCTACAAACATAGTCACTGGCGGATGAGGAATGGTCGCCCAAGACCAGGGAGGAAATGAAGACCATACGCGCCGAGTGTCTTCAAGAGCATCCATTAACTGAGAAACAAATGAATAATCTGCGCAATCTGGATATTCCTGATGAACCTGTAGTGCGTCAGTATTTCCAATGCACGGCGACCAAGACGGGTGTCTTCAGCTCAGACCATGGCTATCATGCCGAACGTCTGGCCAAGCAGTTCAAAATGGATCTTAGCGAGGAGGAAGCACTGCAAATTGCTCAAGGTTGCGCAGATAAGAACGAACAGAAGAGTCCAGTCGATGTATGGGCTTTTCGTGGTCACAAATGTATGATGGCCAGCAAGATTGGTGACAAGCTCAGGGCTTTTCTCAAGGCAAAGCGAGAGGAAGAGCTCAAGGCTAAGTCCCTCGCATCGTAATGCGTGATTGTGTTTAGAAATACGTAATAGATTGGGTAAGATTAAAATTAAATATATTTTTTTGATTACACTTCTAAGAGTGTTTATTGCGACGTGGGAAAATCTTAATGGATTTATGCTATATGTCCGAAGTGGATCGCTTGGATTTATTTTAAATTTGCCAACTCTGTAAACTTTTTGCAGTGTTACGTTTTTGCTCAAAATTCTTATATACCTTCAATTTTAGGGTATACATCATACGAAATATTAAATGTTTTCCCAACAAAAAACAACAACAATAAAGGAAACACCATCAAAAGAAAACAAATGCCATTTCAAGTAGCAAACGTGTAAAGTAGGTGGCCCAGACCTTTGGTGAGCAAGTGATGCCGCCGCAGATACCAACAGCAACATCTCCAACGAAGATCGCAGCCAATCTGGCTGCTCGGTTGTCTGAGAGACGCACCCGACAGACCCGACGGACTGACTGTCTATCTTCCAGTTAGCTAATAAGTCACATATAGAAAGAAAAAAACCTGTCTGCATATGAGTTGAGCAACTGTTGTAGCCTCCCGCCTCCAATGATGAGAAATCAATTTTTGCCGCCCAAGCAGCCGATACTAGATACACATGATATTTTCTAAATATGCGTGCGAGGGTAGGCTGAGGCGTAACTTGTTAATGTTGGCCCATGGGTGATAAATACTAATTATCAAAATACAATAGAAGAAGTTGAGCAAGACCAAGGAGTATTTGTGGATAGCCGATTTATATACCTGATCGTGATTTTTAAGGCCAGAGGCATCTGACTCATAAGAGTGCCTGCCTGCTATATGGATGGCACGATTGATCACAGTCAACAAGATGTATTTTAACTTTGGAATATCTTGGATTCAGTTTAATGAACGAGAGGTCAAGATGTCGCCAGATTTAAAATGTCCCAGCGAACGTTTTTCTAGAGTTGTATAGAGAAGATAAATATATAATTTATAAGTATGTCAGCTATACTATGATACTATTCCGATTCGGACCAATTTCGGTAGGTACAAACAACTACCTGAAACATTTTAAAATGTCAAATTTTTATAATTGATTCGGGAAAAAAATGATTTCGAGAAATAACATTTAACAGCTATATGAGATAATAGCTCGACTCCGACCAAACTCGGCATATTTTTAATTCTATATTTTTGATTTCGATGATATTGGGTCGTTCACTAAGTAATTTCGTTTGATGACAACAGCGGATCTTATTGAATTTTTTCGCTGGCAACTTCACACCTAACAGCTGAACCTTTATATATTTGAACAGCTGATATAATAAGAATTTTTTGTAAAAAATTGTTTTAAATTGTTTGGAATAGTTTCTGTTTGGTGCCCTATCGAAAATGGAAGATCGAAAACAAAAATTTCGGCATATTTTAATGTTTTACTATTAAAAGGGTAAAAATGCAGCTCAGGCAAGGCGAAAATTATGTGATGTGTACGGATAAGATGTGTTGACCGAACGCGAATGCCAAATTTGGTTTGCAAAATATCGTTTCGGCAATTTCGAACTTGAGGATGCACCACGTCCTGTAAGGCCTCTTGGTCCATGCAAATCATCGAATAACAACTCGAGGGATAGCTGAATAATTAAATTTGTCCAACGAGACCGTTCACAAGCACATGAAAAGTCTAGGATTAATTTCGAAGCTTGACATATGGGTTTTTCATGTTCTTATAGAACGAAATTCGCTTCATCGCACTAATGACTGTGATTTGCTTATCAAACGTCGAAGCGCGTCGAAAAGTGGGTTCTTTAAAAGAATGTAAAGCGTAAGAGATCATGGTCTAAAAAGGATGAACCAGCTCAAACCACTTCGAAAGTTGTCTGTTTGGTGGAATTTTAAAAGGATCATTTATTTTGAGCTTTTGCCCGACAATACTACGATTAAATCTGAAGTAAATTATGATCATCTGGATAAATTGACCGATGCACTCAAATAGAAGAGGCCAGAATTGATCAATAGAAAAGGTGCTATGTTCCACCAAGATAATGCCAGACCTCATACAAGTTTGGTGACTCGCCAAAAGCTTTTGCAGCTTAAATGGGATGTGCTACCACACCCACCATATTATCCAGACTTAGCACCTTCGGACTATTACTTGTTCCGGTCTCTGCAAAATTTTTGGATGGGGGAACCTTTACCTCAAATCAGGTCGTCAAAAACCACTTGGATTAGTTTTTTTGCATGCAAGGATCAACAATTTTATGGGCGTGGAATCATTCCCTTTCCCGAAAGATGGCAAAAGGTATTGGATCAAAATGGAGAATATATAATTTCATAAAATGTTTGACACTATAAAAAAATCGTGTTTAAATTGCACTAAAACAAAACGAAATTACTTAGTGAACGACCCAAAATATTTAACAAATACTTTATTTTTGTTTCCAAAGAATCTTGAGAATTTTGTGGCCTTATATGATCTCGAATGTTGACATGTGGACTCGCTGCATCCAGATATCGATGCGCCTTGAAATCCGGGAAAGGAAATGGGATTGGCTTGTTCACGTGCTAAAATGAAACCTAATTGACATCACCCGCTGATCCATCGACTGGAATCCCGAGGCAGCCGTCGTAGGGGCAGACCAGCACTCCCTGGAGGAGGAAACTGTCGGACTCACAACCAACAAAACATGGAGAGAAGTCAAGAAGTCGGTGCATCACAGAGGGAAATGGAGGAACCTCGTTGCGGTCCGTTGCTTCCCGCGGAGTCATAGGATTATATATAAATACTTAGGTAATTTTTACAAATATAAAATAAAGCAAATAATATTATTTAAAATTTGTTTATTTGAAGAAAGATAAAATGCAACATTTTATTAATCCAACTTTTTCATTTGTAATTTTCTCGCTTGATAATCCAAATCGTTCGCCCTGGATTGGGCCCTCAAGGTAATTATATTTTTCTAAGCTTTAAGAAAAGATGTTTTAGTTTTTTTTTACTTCGCGCCTGAAAGTTTAACCCTGCCATTAAAATTTTGTTCCGGATGCTCTTAAAATAATTAAAAATTCATTATCATCATTAAGCGATACAGCTCTTTTTATCTTTGATTTTCCGTCCTGTCCAGAAACCCATGCACCGATTTTTTGT
This sequence comes from Chymomyza amoena, assembly GCA_037043745.1. NCBI lineage: Eukaryota > Metazoa > Arthropoda > Insecta > Diptera > Drosophilidae > Chymomyza > Chymomyza amoena. Next base: position 138,794 of record JBAMAX010002508.1, read on the forward strand.
CGATACCTCTGTAGTATGTACAGTATATATTCTTTATATTCTCCTATCTCACCGATGTCCTTCCATCGTAAATCCAGCAGGTCCACGATATCCATATTGTATTCATCCGCAATCTCATTAATTTTTATGGCTTGTAGCATAGTTCTGATGTTCCAAGAGCCAAGATTCTAATAACTATTCCTTTTTCTGTTCTAATGGTCGTCAACATTTACGAGTTCCTTCCAAAGATTTTTTTTAGTTTTCAAGGCAATTATTTTTCTAGGATAGCCTAGCATAGTTCGTTATACTCTAGTCTTTGGGTCGCCTTTTTCTGTTTCGAGATTTGGCTGTTAGGGTTATACCGCCCATTCTCGGTCGTGAGCGTCTCGTTTGATATAGACAGGATGCACCGACGTATAGGTGAGGTTGACAATTGAATAGGAGAGACTATTTAATTAGGACGCTATCCTAATCATAAAATTAGTTGCACTTAAATAGGGCTTTCTGCAGAAATAATACGGTTTTCAAAAAAGTTTCCCTTTTCATAGTCAATTTATTTATTTCTTATACTCTCATTATTTGACCTACTATCTCTTTCTAACAAACTCCAAGAAATAGCTTGGTAGAAGCAGATTTTCCTCAAAAGATATATTAATAGATATTCAAGATAAGAATAACTATTTTAAATATTCCGATATTTTTTTAAAGGCATACAAAAATTGAAACTAGTTTATCAGGTTTACATATGTCATATTACGATTCCAAACATTTTGATCAGCTGCATGAACTAATGAACCAAAGAATTTAGATAGCCAAAAAAAGATATTGCCAACTCGTCAGCCTGCCCTCGTATACCTCATATACTATATGTATATTTGTGTTTGTTCGCTTGATTTAATACAGTAGCTGGGCTAATGGCTACCGGCAGCACTCCCCAAATGCTGCTGCTCTTTGATGCACTCACAACTTGCCTGCTCCGAGACGCGACGCGACGACTCGACGGATCCTCTTTTGTTTACACAAAATTCATAATTTACATATTGTTTTTTTTTTGTGGATTTTTTCTTTTGTGTTTTTGGTTTTGTTTTAAGAATGATTTTATACATTTGTCCATTTGCTGCTTTCTTTTGGGGATCCATCCGTCTTTTATCCCAGCCGACATTTGAGCAGCCCAACAGACCGTGTGGCAGCCATATTACCTTTAGACGGCGCTCTTGTCAACTTTTCAGATGGAACCAATATGTCGCATATAACGCTTGCTATTGTGTGACAACTGTACTTAGTATTTATTTTTTATTTTTTTAGTTTTTCAAGCTGTTGTTTGGGATCATTTAAGCCTAAGGCTTTACTATACACATATTTTTTTTGTATTTTGTATTATGTTAATCGCGTGGGACGGGGTTGAAATGGTTTTGGAATGGAAATGTGTGACAGGCGACACACAGCCGGCAGTTTATTGTTTACTCATCAGCGTCATCATCAAACTCGTTCAGGGTTTGGTCCGCGCCAAGGGATGTCCGAAATTTTTGACACTGGTTTGATTTTTGAACTGCATGAAAGTCACGTGTTGTCTCTGCGGTTGACATAATATGCAAGCAAGGGTTCTTAAGTGGGTGAATTGCGGGTATCCTTGTTTGTGTTTTAAGTGCGATAAATATCTAAATGCAACGCTTTTTGTCCTGCATGTTTATACAACAGTTTTTTGTTGTGTTTTGCGTGATTAATTGACAACAATATCCATGGTTTGTGTTTCCGGTCATTGTAAAGGACTTAGTTCCTGTTAATTGACACGCGTCAAACCTTGCATTGGATCCAATTAAATTTCGATTTAGAGTTAGTGAGTTTAGATTAACCTTGAAGTTATATAATAATAAGCAGTCTATATAGCTAAAGCTAATTTTATATTTATATATGTTATGAGGTAGATTGAGGATTTTTGGGATAAATTGCAAGAATTTTTTAACAATCTTAGTGAATTAGAAGAAAAGTTTCTTACACTATGCATAAAAACTGCCAGACAGAAGAAAATAACCGACTTTTTTAGATAGTGAAAAAAAAGTTGCCGGAATTTCCAAATAAAACGCAAAATAGTTAATATTTTTTAATATTTATATGCTCCTTCTGACGATATACATATGCCAACGCTTCTTCCAATCTTCGAAACATTTTTAGGTATAGGCGTTGGCCGGGATGGCATTCATCTCTCTCGTCGTATTCTGTTTTACGGTCGGTATGGGGTCAAAACGGGTTCTCGGAGTGAAGTTTAGGAAAAGTCACACGGGGCCAGATCTGGACTGTACGGTGCGCCTGGTCGATGGTATTTATCGAGTTTTTGCCTTAAATGCTTTCACAATCGTGGCTCGATGAGATGGCACATTATCGTCGTGCAAAATCCACGAATTGTCTACCCACAATTCCGGCCAAAACGATGGACTCGTTCACGCAAACGCCTCAAAACAGTCACATAATATTTCTTATTGACCGCTTGTCCCCCTGGAACGTATTCATATTGCACCATACCAGGAATATCAAAGGAAACAATGAGCATCACCATGATTTTTGAGCGACTGTGGCGTGGTTTTTTCGGTTTCGGCTCGTTTTTTTCAAGCATTTGGGACGATTGTTGACTTGTTTGCATCTCGTACCGTTAGAACCATGTCTCATCACCAGTTATGATGCTTTACATAAAGTTTGGATCAGAACTTTCACGATCCAGCATGTCCATTGCCATCTGAATCCGATACTTTTTTTGAAGAAAATTCAGTTGGATCGGAATATGCCGAGCGGCAACGCGTAGCGTAAACACAATTTCCACTAAAATTAATCGAGCCGTTTCACGAGACATGTTGAGTTCCCGAGCTAACTCTCTAATACAATCTCTATGACGATTTTCCAGCACGGTTTCCCTTACTTTTTCAAAGTTATTGTCGGTGGTAGAGGTGGAGGACCGCGCGGAACGAAACGCGTCTTCGACGGTCTCCGGTCCATCCTTAAAAGCTTTATACCACTTGAGTTTTCAACAAAAAAGACTCACCATAAGCCTTCTGCATCATTCGGAGCGATTCCGCACACGAAATATCGTACGAAACACAAAATTTGATACAAACTCGTTGTGTTTTTCTGTATTGAGCTAAACTGCTATTAACAACTTTGTTTTGACATATTTATTAAGTACAGTCAAAATGGCGGACGTAAAGTCGGGCGCGGACGACTTTAGGATACCCTGTACCACTAGCTTGTAATAAAGTCCGATTTCTTCACAAAAAACCAAAAACATAAGAATTTTTAAGCAAAAATTTTTTTTTGACCGATCGTTCCTATGGGAGCTATATGATATAGTCAACCGATTTCAATAAAATTTGACACAGTGCTTAAATACCTTAAAAAAGATACGAATGCCAAATTTATTTCAAATATCTTTACAAACAAACAAAACACATCGAATTTTGTATAAAAAACGTGTTTTTGGAACGACTGGTCCTATGGGAGCTATATGATCTAGTCAAACGATTTGGATTAAATTTAGTACAGTGCTTAGGAACTATAAAATACTCACGAATGTCAAATTTGGTCCCAATATCTTAACAAACAATCGAAACACAACAAATTTTGTTAAAAAATCGATTTTTTGGAAGATCGGACCTATGGGAGCTATATGATATAGTCAACCGATTTTGTTCAAATTTGGCACATTGCTTAAGTGGCTAAAAAATTTCCAAACGCCAAATCTGGTTAGGATATCTTTATTAAAAAACGAAATATAGCGAACTTTTCTTTAAAAAAGTTATTTTGGCCGATCGGTCCTATGGGAGCTATATGATATAGTCAACCGATTTCGATCAAATTTGGTACAGTGATTGGGAACTATAAAAAACTTTCGAATACCAAATTTGGTTACGATATCTTCATAAACAAACGAATTATTCATCTAAAACGTTTTCTTTTTTGTCGAGGTCGTCTCAAACACCCCCATGGGAGCTATATAATTTATCCCCGATATCAAAAAAATAAAATAAACTTGCCTCCTATGGAATAATATGGGATCTAATGTGAAAGTTTGGTAACTCTAGCTCTTACCATCTCTGAGATCTAGGCGTTCACACGGATGGACAGACGGACAGACGGACATGGGTATATCGACTTCTCTATTCACCCTGATCATATTTTAGGTAACTTTGGGGCGTCTCCGACGTCTCCTTCTATATGTTACATACATTTTCGGCTTGCACAAACTTAATATACCCTTGGTACCTTACGGTACAGCGTATAACAACAAACTTTAAGTTAACTGCCTCGCAAGTCAGTGCAAACAATTGGAGGCAGCTAAGCAAATTATACTGTAATATATAATATATATTCTCAAAAATTGGTTAACTTAATGTAGAGTTCAAAGTTGCAGTTTAATTAATGACGAATTAAAAGAAGAATTAAATAGAAAACTTCGATTGCAAGTAATGCAATTACTAATAAATAGCAGCAATTAATGCAGTTCTTATAAATGCGAAAAATAGCAAAAATTTTATTTTGCGCTTATAATTCGCAACTGGTTTAAGCATTAGTTGCCTTAAAGCGTACCATTTTTGACGCAATTTTTGATTTAGTATTTTCGATTGTTATTATTATTTAAGTTTAGTATTATTATTGAGAATTTTGACGCGTAGGCTTGAAAAGGTAGATTCTTAGTCTTATTCTTTCCTGATATCCAATGTTGGTAATTTTCTGACTTTATTGCACTCGTCGTCTAGGTGCAAAACGCTTTCTATTTTTCGTAGATACATTTTATTTGTTTTTTCCATATGAATTTCATGGCCTTCTGTCCATGGCTATATTAATAGCTGGAATACGGCGTGGCTGTGTAACCATTAGACGTATGGGTTTGAAATTTGATTTTTTTTTTTCATTTGAATTTCATAGCGTATGAGGTCTACTCGGCCATTAGGCTTGTGGTTTGATGTTGCATTATCCAATAGGTACTGGGATACCTAAGTTGACTTTCCAGAGTCGGTTGCATTCTTAAGGATCAGAATTTGATGGATTTCCTAAAAATGCCAAATATCTGAACGGATTCGGGTTCTCTCCATTGCACGGTTGTAGTGGAAGAGCGGCTCAGATTGTTGAGCTCAAGAGGGACCAGTTGTTTCTCTTTCTTGGTTTAATTGGTACATCCTATCGATGTCCCTTTGTCTATTATTTTGAGCCTGGGGTTGAGGTTCGTTGTTAGCGGGTATTCCACGCATAATATTTCTGTTCTGATTAAACGCCATAATTGCGAAGTTTTTGTTCCCCAAAAGCTTGTAAGTTTTTTCATATCACATATCCTCAACTCATACATATCAATTTAGTTTCTTACAACAATGCAATTAAAAAATTTAATTACTCAACACTGCAAAATAACAAAGCTCTGGTCACACTTAAGCAACAAAAGCAACAACAAAAGGCACAAAAATAGTTGAGTCAAGTTATTGTACAATATACAATATACAAAATAAATGCTCAAATAATAACAAGAGAGTCAAAAAAGCAAACGAAATGCGCACAAAAATGGCAACGTAACTCAAGAGCTACTCCAAAAACAAAGGCGGATTATATAGGGGCTGGGGTAGCTACCCACTTTCAGTCCCTCAAAAATTTCAGCATATATTTTTTTTATTTTGGAAAGAGAAATAAAAATATATATTTAGTAAAAATATAAAATCAAGAGAAAATACGGCGCATATCAGACTGGTCAGGATGGCAGTGGAGCCAACCAAGCGACAAACTAACTGGGAGGATACGCTGGGTGAAAAAAAGTGTCGCAGGACATGTAGGACATCAAGTAAATAAAGCAATATGAAAGAAACGAAATAAAACACAATGGAAGAAATACATTTTATTTTGCTGACAAACTCCCCAGCTTTTGCTGGGACTGCCGCCTGGCAGTAAGCGAGCCAACCAAAAAGGACCTACCTAGCCTGGACAGCGAACAACCCCTGCCCAAAGAATGTCCCTTGACAAACGGCGGTAAAACAAAAATAAAAAAGTGCTATGGTAGAGGTGGTCTCCGACAGGGTGAATACTCTGTAACAATCAATATGTAATCATTTTTGTAACTTTAACCGATCAGATTGTCTTGTTTATACGGCATATTAGGTCGAAATTGGTGAGATTTCCAGCACTTTTTTTATATGTTTTTATATAAAACTAGTGGGTCCGGCAGACTTTGTCCTGCCCAAAGCTTTTTGAATAAACTTAAAGTGTATGAACATTGTCAAATTCTCTTATTAGCTTATCTAGACAATCATACGATTTTCTGGATTAGTTGACTTTCATGACTGAAAAAAGCCGTATGGACGAACTTAAGTATTCTTAAAAGAGCTCGCAATCTCTCGCATTTCAACCTCTTTGCGACTACGCTTCTGTCTGCACCTAATGTCCTGTACCCGATGTTGACCAATTTTCTACAATGCTACTATATTCACGATATTCACAAAAATGCGTATATCTCACGAACCATTACATATAATCACATCGCAATAGGCTTAAAACTTCCGTATTGATAACTTCTGACACACACAAAAATCTATATTTGAAATTCTTCAACGCGTTGATGAGAACACCCGTAACACGTAAATCATTAACATTAGTTAATCTGACAATGTACACAATGCCACAAAAAATTAAAAATAAAATCAAAATTTTTCGAAAAAGTAAAAAAAAAATTTTAGTGTTGGCAACCCTTATTTCTTAGGGGTATGAAAAATAGATATTAGCCGTTTCTCAGACCTACCCAATAGGCACACATAATTTCATGAGAATCGGTCCAGCCGTTTCGGAGGAGTATGGTAACTAACATTGTGACACGAGAATTTTATATATAAGATTTAATATACATATTTGTAAAATAAAAAAATATAAGTCTAGGAGTCACAACCCCATTATATAAATTTCCTAGAGTTCCAATGTGGAACATAGGGTCACTACTATTCACAAGCCATTAAGTTTGCTTTTAATATTTTTATATTAATTTTTAGCTATACAGTATATTAGGCTTTACCAATCTGAAGGCATGTCAATGCAGGTATTATAACCTAACTTGTAATTTTCATGCAAAATCTTAAAATTTTTTTTTGGGAATTTGTTTAACTATTACATTTTATTTTTTTAACTATTAAAAATAAATTTTCTACATATTTCAATTGATTTTCGGAAATTTTTGAGAGAAAAAATCAATGGCGATTGCTTTTACCATCAAATACAACTCAGGATAGCACAATACCAAGAATTTCCTATAAAAATTGTGTGTCTATTTTTTCTACAGTTCAAGAAAACAGTAATATTAATAAGAGGCAAGTAAATCGGAATTTATTGTTGATATATCGTATTAGGACAAATAAAGGTATTCCGGCATGTTCACGATTTCGATTCCGACAAAAACTGTCGTAAATAAATTTAAAATATTTGTCTCTCAGAAAGATGTTGGCAGAAAGAAAAGATAAATTAATAAAGTGGATGTTCGAAAACTTGTGGTAACTCTACAAGTGAAGTTATCGATAACTGGCCAGCTGTTCTATACAAATGGTTATCGATAGCACTCGAAATGAAAACGATTCGTACTCTGTCGAAATCTAGAACACCATGGAACATAGAACATAATGGAATGCACTCGCTATGACTTTTCAAAACGAGACGAAATCTAGAACATGGCCTGATTATCCTGAAAGTATCAAAAATGAATCTTATGTACTTATTAAAAAGAACTTCTCATTACTTTTAGTTTTATCATGCTTTCTAAATTAAATCGTTATTTCCAATCCTTTGCTTTACGATTTTGTGGATTCCAATTTTTCCTTTTTCTCATGTTATCCCATTAATATCAATACGTCTATCAATATAAGCCTTAATAATTCCCTCTTTTTCGAACTGACTCTGTCCTCCATCCTGACTTATCTTTTCAAATATCATTGGCCTGATTCTAAATGTAGGTCACAAAAAAAAATTTTTCTAATCAAACATTTAAATTTATTTACACTTCATTTATTTCAAGACATTTATCGCAAATCTAAGTTTCTGACCACTTCCTAATTGTCAATGCATAAAATTCAAAAGTTTACAGATCGGACTAAGAAAGCGTCATTCTATTCTTTATAAATATTTATTTTTATAATCTAAGCTGACGGAATTTTTTTTTAAGCAATTTAAATAATTAAACAGACTTCTTTATTTTAATCGATTGTTATGTATAGAATTATATATAAGTTTCTATAAGTCGTGTAAGGATTGGAGGGCCGTGAATAGAATTTAGTAAAAAAAAAAAATGTTTCCTTTGGTCAGATGGATATTTATGCCAAAAATATTTTTATCATATATTGAGAAAAAACTGGTAAATCATTCATTTTTGTACGACTTAAACATTAAAAATTAAAAGCGAAAATAAGTAAGGGTCGATCTCTGTCGATTTAGATGATTTTTTCATTTACATATAGGTATGTTACTTCAAAATTCGATTATTTGTTGAGATATCGAGAACCGATTATAGGATTTTTAAATTTTATAACTTTCTTTGCCAAGCCATATCGCCTGGAACAAATAAAAATAACAAAAAAATTTCAAATTTGCAAAAAAAATTTTGAATCCTCTTAAACAATTTTTTTAATTTTAAAATTCAAAAGTGATCTGATTTCTAAAATATAAAAATAGAAAAATTTCCATAACTTTATGCTTATTTTTATGATTGTACCCCGAATGGTGCCATATTTAAAGATGATATCTTCAAACTTAGTATAAAAGTTTATTTAGAAAATAGTTTAGTCTATAGACCACGAGTTCATAATCCCAGGTAGTTTAATAAATTTTATATGATTTACTGATTGCAATTAAAATTACAAAAAAATTGCATTATCAAATATAAATATTAATGAATATTAAAATATTATGCGTTGAAGAGATGTCAGGAAAAATGTTAAAAATCCATTGGTCAAATTACACTAGTTAACAAATTTTAGGAATATTTTTGTATGCTGAACATGATTTAGTCGTTTCCTTAGTAAACTAGCAGAAATTTCAGTTATAACGTTTTTCACGGATTTCGAGATAATGCAAAAACAAATAAACAATTTTCGAAAATAAAAAAGTTTATCAAGTTTTTTGGATACATTTTGCAGTCCAATAAATGTTTTTTTTTTTGCAAAATTGATTTCATAGCAAAATTTATCGTTTTATTATGCAAACAAGCAATTTATGTTAAGGATACCATAATTAGTTCCATATCTATATATATAAAAGAAACTTCTGTTTTACGTGTTACGGATGTTCTCATGAATGCGTCCATCAATTTCAAATTTGATTTTTTCGTGTGTTAGAGGTCGTCAATACGGAGGTTTTAAGCTTATTGCGATGTGTTTGTGTGTATTGGTTCGTAAGATATAGTGAGATTGCGAATATCGGTTTTTGTGTGTATATTGCCATATATACGAAAACTGGTATTGCTGTTAATCAATGTTCGAGGTTCAACATCGTTTCAATTATTGAGAACAGTGAATGGTGTATTGTGTGGAACCTGTCGAGAGGCATGTCAAAAATTGAATTCGTTGGAAAATTTGCACTGGGATCAAACTTTAGCAGATGCTGCTACTACGGCTCATCCATATCAAATACGTGTTCTATTTGCGATTATTTTGCCAAGATAATCAAGATTATTTATCAGAAGATATTTTGGTTCGAGTACGTCAAGCAAAATGTAATCCAGTGATGGAATTTACGCCGGAAGTTTACAATGAAGCTTTAATTCATATTAAAGATCTATGCTTGGCGATGGCTAATAAAGCAATAGCACACTGCGGAAGGATGTGAGGAAGTTTTCCGTCAAGCCCTTGATTGGACTCCCCAAGGAAGCCGCAAAAGGGGCCGCCCTAAGACAACATGGAGGAGGTCGCTACAAAAAGAGGTCGATGAATGCGGAAAATCATGGAACGAGCTTAAATTGCTAGCCAAAAATCGAACCAGGTGGAAGTGCTTTATTAAGGCCCTATGCTCCTATAGGATATAGATATTCCTATGCTAAAGGAATTGATGATGATGATGATGATAATTGGGAATGCCTTCTCCTACTCGCTCAAGGCATGATGTATTTCAATAGGAAGAAATGCAACGAGTCAAATTAATTATCAATCTTATCGTACTGACCAGGAACGTGAAGATCGCAATAAACGTGAAAGAATTCGGTTAAGGCACACCCGTGATGCGCGACATTCGACTAATAATGTTGCAAGTTTGAATCGAGCTGCAAACTAATCTAAAAATCTTATATTTTTTCAGATAAGCTAACAAGAGAATCTTACGATGTTTATTCATTTAACTTTATGTACAGTTCAAAGTTGCAGATTAATTTATTACGAATTAAAAGTAGAATTATCTAGAAAACTTTGATTGGAAGTAGTGCAATTACTAATAAATAGCTGCAATTAATGCAGTTCTTATAAATGTGAAAATAGCAAAGATTTTATTTTCGCTTATAATTCGCAACTGGTTTAAGCAATAGTTGCCTTGAAGCGTACCATTTTTGACGTAAATTTTGGTTTGAGTAATATTTAGTACCTGTTTTTTCATAAATTTTTGAATACTTCTAACTTTATCGCAATACTGTAATTTACCAGTATTATGAGGAGCTTAAGAGTTTCTAGAATTAAGGCAAGCTCCGTAAATCTAAAATCACAATAAAAACATATATAAAAGCATCTTAGTGCCTAATTATATCTGTCCTAGAAGTTCTAGGACAGCCAAATATGAACGGATACAGCTTAATCAATACCCGACTTAATGCAGATCCTTTTTGTATGCACAGCTCATGATATGCTAGAGTTTCATTTTGACAAGTCTATAATACCCTACACCCAATCTGTGTACAGTGTATAAACAAAAAGGATTTTTATTAAGTTTCGCTTTGTTGTTCGAGTAGTTCCTTTTTTGTATATTTTATTTTAATGTGACTGTATTTGTGTGTGTGTTTCAGTGTTCAAAGGAAACACGCAGTAAAAAAATAAATGTATTGTATTTTATAGAGAACGCGCAGTGAAATGCAAGCTACAAATAAAATTTTAATCAAAATGTAGTTGAGTGTTGAAGGGTTGCTCTGCGATTGTATATAGTGAGTGTGTGTGTGTGAGTGTGTGTGTGTACGCACAACAAAAACGAGAATTGTTTCTGTCAATCAGCAGCTCCTTTTGTTGCTGCTGAAGGATACAACTGATATTGATTTCGAGTTGTGTGTGGAACAAAAGGCAGGAGCAGCCCGAGCAGCCAACACAACAGCCAGCAGCAGCAGCAACAACAACAACCAATGAGAAAAGTTTCAAAGATACGAGTGCTTCACACAGATACACACACATACACATACACACATACATACACACACACATAAGCACACACAAAAGCGCATGTGTACTGCTTGCTTAAATGGCAGCCATGAGTGCCCCGGAAATATACAATATATATATTCACACACACACACACACACATAGCCATACAATAGTATTCCACATAGTTTCATAATTACAAGCAGCAATGGCGTAGTACCTCGCTCTCTACACCCCCTCCCCCCGGCCGCACTTTGCAACACAACGCCCGCTCCCCCTACCCGCTCCCAGTGGGTTGAACTGAGCTGACTAGCTTCCAACATTTGTGCGTACCATTTGCTCCTGGAACCTTGCACTCTCTGCCAACTTGGTCCTGTGTACGGCATGCGACGACATGTTTGTTTGCCTCCCCGACCTTACCCCGATGCCAGCTCTGCTGCCCAACCATCCCACCACAGTTGGTGGCAAATTTCATTTAAATGTGGTTAAACGCTTGTTGGCAATGCACACCAATGGGGGGTTTGCACACACCGCCACACACCCTCCTGCACAAACTCAATTAAAATGGCATTTAAATCATGCGAAATTCCCAAATCGTACATTTTAATTCTTTTTATATTCTTTTTATTTAATTTGCTGTCGTTTCTTCTTTTTTGTTTATAACAACGCGGAGCAAATTCTTTGCAACTTATTCAACTTCTAGTTCCAGTTTTGAGCTTGGACGACCCACAGAGCTGACGACAGTTTTCTGACAGCTACTGTAGGCTGCGCCTTCATTTGGAATTGTTAATAATTTGGAATGACATGCCAATGTGAGCGCTAGAGATGAGCGCGGGACGATGAAATATTTCGATAACTGTCGTGAAATGAAGTTGAAGTTTTTGAGTCATTACCTAGATCTTAGACTAACCATTAGTTAGTAATAATAACATAATAAAGAGAAGGATACGCTGGAGAACCGCAAATGTCCTACCGACAATCAATGTATTTGTCTGAATGCCAAGAACTTTTGGATTATAAGAACTACTAAAAGAAAACTTGAAATTTGGTCTGCTTACCTATATTTACAGGCGGCCCAAGTTTAATTTTGCTTTGTTGCCACGCCCCCTGCCAGCTCGTCAAAACCCTCTATTTTCGACAATTTTGGGTGCAACAAAAAAAATCTTTTGATTAGGCCTTAATGTGGGAGTATTAAAGAGGGAAAAATGATCAGAAGTAGAGAAAGTTTCGGCATAAAAATTTCAAGTCGGCTTGAGCCACACTAAAAAAAACGGACTTTTGAATCTAGATGTTGAATATTTTTGGAAATCACCTGAAGTAAAAAAAAACCACGAAACTTCAGGATTCTGAATAAAATAATATTTCGGAGGTTGTTGTACAAGCCTTACTTGCTGGAACTATTTTCACATTGTTGGATAGCATCCATAGCTGTATCGAAATAATGCTTATCAAGTCAATAAAAAAAAAAAATTCCAAAGAAAAAAGGCTGGCCATGCCAACATAATATATAAGCTATTACCGAATGTGCCTGGAACTTTCTCAAGACCCATCGCTTTCTAGACAAATTTTGTACATCCATTTAATTCAAGAAAGCTGAGTTATTGTTGTGAAGGGATTTTATCAAGTCTTTCGGTACAATATAACTTACCCAAAAAGATGGATAAAACGGAAATGTTTCCAAAAATACACATTATTTTTGATAGTTTTCAAGCGTGCGAGATGTGTTTTTTTTAAAAGGAACTAAATTCACAAGAGTTCGATACTAGATCTTTGAAAAGCCAAAAACGAAAATCTGCTCCTTATTATGTATACATTATAGGAAAAAGGGAATCATTTTATTTGTTGCTCAAAGAATTTCAGGTTTGGAGTGTCTACAGTTTTTTTTTGTAGACAAATATTCTCAATTGACGGATTTCTACAAGGACTGTAAGGAGAAGTACTTTCCAAAAATATTTAATTTTCACTAGTGGACTTTTTAGTATTAATTATGACAATTATAGTATATTTTCCATTGTGGAATAAAACAATCTTGTTTGAAGCTAATACGAACTAAAATTATTGCGTTTCCCAAAATAGCTTATTTCACATAAATGATTCATATTCAATGTAATAATTTTTGTTTATAAATTCCACAATTTAATTTAAATTATTATTAAATTTATAAAAGTAAAGAAATATGAATCTGACATTTTTTTACTAGAGACTATGGTTTGAGATTAAGCAAGGTTAATACATTTTTAAAGACCTTTTTGAGTGCAGTAAAAATGTACTAAATAAGCTATTGAGCTGGAAAAACTTGCAAATCTGTTGTCTAACATTTTCAGTCAAAAAATCTAAACCCAAAAGAGGTGACCTCTCCCTAAGGATTTTTCATTATTTACATTAATTTTTGAGTCCATTTATCTCGAAATAAATCTGAAATATATCAAAAATATTTGTAGGACATAAAATTTCGTAATAGAAAACATTCTCAGAAGTATATAGTTTGGACGGTAGAGCCGACTTGTTGCCCCTTTCGGAATAGGTAAAATCTCTCAAGAAAAAAAGGTATAGTACACTAGGCAAAGTGTTAGATTAGATCCTGGACCCTACTCATCTTAAGCCTACGCACAACTTTCCTGTGGATCTCACTGGACTGTTGCCTAATACCAGCTGGATGGTAAACTAAATTGCGCGACGGGTTCCTGATTCTTGAATTAGGATGTGGCTACGGGCTTAAGATCCACTCGTTAGAGTTGTGTTGGGCAGTTAAGAAAAAGAAATTAAATTTTAAAGAGAAAATCTAGAATTTTTTGTTCAGGGCTAATAAATTAAAGAGGGAAACATTTTTAGAAGCAAACTGTAACGAATTTATTGTTGTCACTCGGAGTCTTTTCTTTAATCCAGCCCATCCCTAACCAACGGGTATTCCTTTATTTTCCCTCTCTCAAGAGTGAAAGCTTTCCTTAAATGATTGCATGTCTGCAATTTACGCACATTTTTATTCAAATTTTTTTTTCAACTGTACAAATTGCTGTAGCAAAAAAAAAGCGTTGGCGAAAAAAATGAAATATAAAAAGCAAATAATATACAAAAATATTTCATATTGAAATTCAATGCAGTGAAGGCGGCAAGGCCGAAAAAAAAAGATTATATATAGTACATAGTATGTATTATATGATATTATCTTCCAGCACATTAACGACTTCATATAAAGGCGCAACTATGCCGCAAAGCAAAAATAAAACACATTTGCATATTTATCTTCTATTCCATTTTTTTTTTTGCTATTTTGGTCATATTCCTTGTCTATAACATTAGCATTTCTCAAAGGATAATGTTCGCAAAAGGCAGTCGTCAAGTCGTTTGGCATTTTTTCACTGACATTTTCACGTACTTTTTATGCTGTTTCCTTAATACCAGAACAACATTTGTTATGGATGTGAGAGAGTGTATGTATATATCTGTGTGTGTGTGCGTGTGCCTTAAGAGCCTCGTTAACAAAGTTATTTTGTCTTTTATAACCCGGAGCTGTTTTTATGTTGTTAAACATAATTTGCCATGTGTCTATGCCAAAAACTACGAATGCTACGGCATAAACTTGAGCTACATATGATTGTGCTCAAATATGTCAATGTCAGTGGAGTAGTGAGGGGGTTACTATGGGGTTAAAATACTATGCAAATTATGGAGGATAGAGAATTGTTTTATGGAGCTGCAGAAACCGAATCCAAAGTCAAAAAACCTTAACATTCAAGGTCAGATATCTCGAAAGACATCATCAATAGAGACCGTCCTTTTTGGAGATTCTCTCAGAAACCTGACGAACCGTGAAGCCTTTTTTCAAATACAGTGTTAAGGCTTAGCGACCCCAAGAACATAGAATAAACATCATCGGACAGCCGGCTTCCTGAAAAACAAGTGTAATTTTTCAAAGAACGTCGTTGTTAAATTCAAAAACCCTACTATACGATTTGGGTGGATGTACTTTTGAGACTATTCCCAGAACTCCAAAGTGCTAGAGGTGCTTGTGATTTACCGGCTCAAAATCAATAGTGGAAGTTCTGGGTTCTTCTGATAAACACCAGAATTTCGTAAGTTTTAGGTTTGCATCTTTGTAAAAATGCTTTCAATAAAACGTCAATTTTCTAATTCTAATAAACTTTCAGATACAGCCTTTATATTATTTATATAGATGGTTAAATATAGTACGTCCATATCTTGTGAAAAAAAGCTTCTGATGGGACCAATCTTGATTAAAACATATTGCTGAACGATATATTCAAGACGAAGTGATTAAATAGTTAGAGTGAAATGCTTTGCAACGTAGGATTGTAGGCGACGGTTTGGCTTAAGTCAAAGTTTTCTATGCTTGATATATTTATTATACTCTTTGATAAGAATTTTGCGAAGGCGAGGGTGATGTGGCTTAAAACGAGCCACTTTTGAGGACTGAAGGGGTCTTATTAGGCATTATGTTGTAGCCCGCATACGTGGCCAAAGCTAGGCTGCAAACCTAAGCTCTTAAGTACCTCGGATACTAAATGTTGTACTGTTTTTCCCACATCATGAGGCTAAAATGCGTCAGCCTGTGGCAGAAATCACAAATTTCTTCAATGATTTAGGCTGCCCGGTCTTCAATTTTGTCAGCGCTGACGAATATTAATTATAGAGCTCCCACAGGCACGGGGTCGGTAAATGTGCAGAAATCGCGGTGTATTCGGCAGCCGTAGTAAAGTTTGTGTGGACCAAATTAATAAGCACGCGGCGCATTTTACCTCATGGGTCCATCTTCAAGTCGTTAACGCGTCATTCGAAAGCGAGCCAAAATTTCGATAAGCCAATTGCATTTTCGTATTTATCACCCACAAATTATTATAAAAACTCACTTTCAACAAGATCCGATTAAAAAAAAAGTGACCACAATATGATATTTTCTTTCATCGAAATAGTTATGAAGTGGTGCTAAAAACACACTTCCTTGAATAAATCTCAAATGCCACGCCTAAACAAATCGCGCTTACAGACGGTTCGAGCTCTCCACCAAATCAATGTATGGACAAAAATTTTAAGCCTCCAGCGATAATCGTCGGGACGGTTATTCATGATAAATATTTCCCAAGTGGCACGTTTTGCTCCACCCTCCCCTATTTGTTCACAAGGGGATCTGTAAAGTAAGCTCCAAGCACCAGAACTTATCCTTTCAAATTCGTAAATTGAATGCCATGTAGAATGGGGAAAAAAAGCTTGATAAATTAGTATTGCGATGTCAAATTATTTGAAGCATATTTATGATGGGATAGGTAGGAAAATGGGATTTTTCTACGAAGTGTATATGAAATCCGGAGTCTAAGATATGGATTAATTTACGAAAAATGTTCTTCTTATTTTATCAATAAGAGGAAAGTATTATTATTAGATTATGATATTTTTATACCCTGTTCCGTATGGTACCAAGGGTATATTAAGTTTGTGCAAGCCGAAAATGTATGTAACATATAGAAGGAGACGTTGGAGACACCCCAAAGTTACCTAAAATATGATCAGGGTGAATAGAGAAGTCGATATACCCATGTCCGTCTGTCCGTCTGTCCGTCCGTCCGTGTGAACGCCTAGATCTCAGAGATGGTAAGAACTAGAGTTACCAAACTTTCACATTACACCCCATATTATTCCATAGGAGGCAAGTTTATTTTATTTGTATCGGGGATAAATTATATAGCTCCCATGGGGGTGTTTGAGACGACCTCGACAAAAAAAAAGCATTTTAGATGAATAATTCGTTTGTTTATGAAGATATCGTAACCAAATTTGGTACTTTTTTTATAGTTCCCAATCACTGTACCAAATTTCATCAAAATCGGTTGACTATATCATATAGCTCCCATAGGACCGATCGGCCAAAATAACTTTTTTAAAGAAAAATTCGCTCTATTTCGATTTTTAATAAAGATATCGTAACCAGATTTGGCGTTTGGAAATTTTTTAGACCAATTAAGCAATGTGCCAAATTTGAACAAAATCGGTTGACTATTTCATATAGCTCCCATAGGTCCGATATTCCAAAAAAATCGATTTTTTAACAAAAGTTTGTTGTGTTTCGTTTGTTTGTTAAGATAGAGACCAAATTTGACATTCGTGAGTATTTTATAGTTCCTAAGCACTGTACTAAATTAAATCCAAATCGTTTGACTAGATCATATAGCTCCCATAGGACCAATCGGTCCAAAAACACGTTTTTTATACAAAATTCGATGTGTTTTGTTTGTTTGTAAAGATATTTGAAATAAAATTGGCATTCATATCTTTTTTAAGGTATTTAAGCACTGTGTCAAATTTTATTGAAATCGGTTGACTATATGATATAGCTCCCATAGGAACGATCGGTCAAAAAAAAAATTTTTGCTTAAAAATTCTTCTGTTTTTGGTTTTTTGTGCCGGATTTTATTGCAAGCTAGTGGTACAGGGTATCCTAAAGTCGTCCGCGGCCGACTTTACCTCCGCCATTTTTTTATTTGAATATTTCCCAAAACTCTTTTTTCTTTAATTTTTAAAAACTTTTTTAAGTCTAGTTGTTTTAAGGAGATCTGTTACGTCAATATTCCCGGACATATCCTTTTAAAATTTGTAAATTGAATTCCATATAGTATGAGCTTGCTTCATGGCAAATTATTTGAAGTATAATTATAGTAGGTTGGCGAAGAAAACCTTAAATGACTTAGCTAGCTTAGAATTGATATAATTTTATCAAGATATACTTTTATATAGGTAGGAAACTGGTATAATTCTAGGAGTTGTACAAAATCCTTACGAAATTTACGAAAATTTTCTAGTTAGAAACGAATGAGCATACACGAATCACGATGGAAGCTGCAACTTGGTATTATGATATTTTCATGTTCGAAAATTTCTCAAAACTTTTACTCTTATCCTATTATTCGTTTTTATACTTGGGAAAGTATTTTTCTTTAACATTTTTTTCAAAGTTGTATGTACTTAGGCTTAGCGAAAGAATTGTAAATGAAAGTACGATTGCAATGGAAATTTTTAGAGCAATGTCAGTTCCAAAGGTAATGTCAATTATTATTTTATTTTAAATCCTTGATCCAAAGAAATTTTTGAAAGTTAGCCAATAAAAATATAAAAAATGGGTTCGAAACAGCTGATGTCGGAATTCAACAGGTATTTGTAATACGTTATCATTTTGGAATCTTGAAAATATCTTGCACATCCCGGCTATTTTAAAATTCTTTCCCATCCGCCATGTTAATTCTAAATTATTCTTGCTTAGTATTGAAAGTTACATGCAATTCTAAGGAACCAACTTCTTAAACGAATTTTGCAAAGATTGGTAGGACAAAAAGAAGGATAAAACGCTAGAGAACTTCTGATGTTTAATTTCGACCATCTGCGGAATAAGACTTGAACACCGAGTATCTGTTTTTTTATTGCCTAAAAACTGTTATGAATTTCAAAAGCAAAGCAGATTTTGTATCTGCATTTAGATAGTCCCCTGGTAGATCTTACCATGAATCCTACTAACAATGCATACAATTCCTACATATCAAGGGACTTCTACATAGCCTTTACATTTAAAAAAATCTTTATTAGTATTTTGAAATGAGATAATAAAAAAATATTCATAATATAGAAAAACAAAGTATATGGATTTTAATACTACATAGTCACATCACAAAAATTCTATCTACGCCTATGTTTTAAAACAAAGTATATGGATTTAAATACAGCCCCATCACACAAATCTATCTACCCATCTGTTGTGAAACAAATTATATGGATTTGAATACTCCATAAACCCCATCACAAAAAATCCATCTATACCTCTGTTCTATAACATATTAAGAGCACGCATTAGTACATAACTACACACATACTATCATAATTTGTTGTCGATTTGGTTTTAGCGCGTGCTGGCATGCACTGCGTATGAGTAATGTGCGTCCCAATAACATGGCTTGTCATTCTGTTACCAGTTACTGTCGTCGGTTACTCTGCATCCTAAACCAATTACCACTCCATAACTAGCAAGTCCTACTTGTGTATTATATGTCCTACCTTCACGTCTTTCGCCCCCACACGCACAATTAATCTTTTGTGAGTGCATTTAATTGAATTGATGGAAATATTCTGGATACGCACTGCAAATATCAATTACCAACTGCAATTATCGGAACAAAGGACAAGTAGGAAGTGCCACAACATGTGCGGCTTGCCATTTACTACAATCTAATTGAATTACAATTTCACAAATACTCCACTCTATTGAAAGAATACTAAATTCTCTATAATTATATACAATGAGAATGCTACGAAGTAGTTGCTTTTGGGTGCAGAAATCTTATACGTCACGCATGCGCAATACAACAACAATAACTACAAAAAAACTTCACCAGAAGAAGGAACTCCTTACAACTTTTTAACACATTGCGCACAATGGAGAGAACAATGAAGGTGGTTGAGAGTGGAGAGTTGAGAGTTTTGAGAGCCGGAGAGCGCCGCAGCAGCAGCACTCTCTCTTTGTGCTCAAATGGGCCACTCGCGTGTGCTCATTGTGTGTGCATATAATAAAAAAAATATTGAAATACCTTATATAATGGCAAACAAAATGAAGTTATGTGTAAAGTATACATATACAATACATAAGTTTATATATTCAAGTGATTTGCGTCGGTTTCATTGTGAGGTTTTGATTTCGTTTCAATCGAAATGAAACGAAATAAAACGCAGGCGCAAAGGGATTCGATTCGATTCTTTCCTCAACAATGGTCACAATGGCAATGCGAGTAGTCGAGATGACGGCGGTTATAAACTGTTTGTGGGATGCATTACGAGGGCAGCGGGAAATAGAGCTTTGGCGCAGGAAGCACACTTAATTCCAGGAAATTTAGTCTTTAAATGCCGTATTAAATGTTTTTTTTTTTGAGTGCGCGGCATCATGCTGAAGAACTCGTCTTTCAATTGAAATTCAGACATATGGAAAGGCATCTTATGTTGCCATATGAGCTTATATAATGGTGGTTGGGCAGAAACTTTAGTTTACTACTTCAAGTGGATCACTTACCATACTACAAACGACTGCAATTAAGGAAATATTTGATTACTAATGTAACCGACAGAAAGAAGACCGAGTTTTTGATTTTCGGAATTTCGATAAACCACACATTATGGCATTTAATTTTAAATTTTTATACAAAGTGCTTATGATTAAGGTTGGGACGCGGCTAATAATACATACCGTAGATAAATGGCATTATAGGTTGGTATTCCGATAATCTCATAATAATCTCATTGACGGTATAATGTTGAGCTGTAGCTTGGAAGCTCGTTGCCAATTCATCTAAATAATCAATATGAAAAAGAATTTCACCTAAGGACACTTATTTCCGAAAACTTATAATGACTTAAATGGTTAAAAGAAAGCCCTAGGGGATAATTTACAAAATCTATTACACCTTGAGCTTAAATCACGACAGTAATTGCACTGGGATCCTAAAAAACCCCGGGGACCTTCCCTTTTCTTCACCATCTCATCGGGCCCTTATAGGTTTTTGCAAGCCGAAAGTGTTACATGAATGTTTGAAGGAGTTACTTGTAGGCATTTGGTTCGATTGAGATTCCAAGCGCTGTACTAAATTTGATCATAATGACTTGACCTTTTGACCTTATTATACATATAGGGCACAAAGGACCGGTAAAACACAATTTTTGGCACAATAGTTTTCTTTTTTACATTTTTATGAAGCGATCGTAACCAAATTTGACAATCATATATTTTTTGGAGCTCTTAAGCTATCTATCGGGTACAATTGCAATATAATGGACAACTTAAACATGTTTTTCAAAAATATCACGAAAATGGTGCCTAAAAAAAAAGATTTGCATTTTGTATTTCTCATCCCAAAATTACCCTAAACAAAAACACTTTTTTACGAATATTAATTTTTCGTGTAAACTTGTGTAATTTCATTTTGCAAATGACAAAGTTTTTCGACGGTAGATCAATATTAAGTTTTTTCCGTCTTTTGTATTTCTTCTTGAATATATTTTTATCTTTCAATATTACTACACAAAAATGAAAATAATTAAATTATGGTAGCATCAAAAGTGTTACAATTATCTTTCAGTTCAAATTTAAATCTTCATTACTATAAACCAGCTCTCAAAAAAATTAACTTAGAAATCCTCTTCTGCAACCAAATAAATGAACTTCGAAAAACTGTCTGAATTTTTTTGCAAATCCATTTACAATTTGTAAGCATCTATGTAACATATTGTTTTTTTTCCCTAAGAACTAAATATTAATACCGATAACTATGAATGAAATCCCATCCAGGGTTTAAAAAAAAAATATATAATTTTTATATATCGCTGCAAATTTGATGCTATGTTGAAAACTATTAAGCAAGTTCGAATTCGTGTTTTATTATTTCAAAAGTTCTAGAGAAACCATCGTGGATCTAAATAATATTTATTACTTAATTAAATAAATTAAAAAAATAAAATATTGCACCAATAACAAATATTTCATTAGCTTGTATGCAGCAGCCGTAAACATTTCGAAACCAACAAAAATTATATATAAGGCCCTATAATGGGTCATAACGCACCAGTGAGGCCCCATTTTTCAACGAAAAATATGAAGACCTGTTCTGTTTTGCTGCCACATATAAAACTAATAGTCAGAAGCTTATGTTGGAAGCTAAATATAAGGTCTGCACAAAAAATTATTATGTAACATTTATTACTAAGCCGTTTATTATTTATTGTGAGCCATTTGGAGACCAAGTGACGTCACAAATAAATAGGATAAGTAATCAGTCAATATAAATATTATTTATTATTATTTATGTCAAAATTCGTTTTTGGTTTTATTTATTTAATTATATATTTATAAATTAGAAAAGATTTCTGTTTTTATTTGTCAATTTATATGCGAAACTTCAATATCTAGTATATAAAAAAATATATTTTTTGGGTTTCAAGTTTGATTAATTTGCTTTATTTGTAGATATTTAAAAAAATATATTTTAGTAAAAGCATTAACATTTAGTTTTTAAATACGTAATTTACACATAAAAATTATTTTTTTTATTAAGTATATATGTTCATATTGTAAAGAGTAATCACTTCAAAGCATTGGCCCCAAAAAGAATGAACATAATTTATAATTCAAAAAAAATTATAATAATTTGTTTGAGGTTAACTTAATCAAGTTAAAATAAAAATATAAATAAATAATTCCCTGTTGGAGGAGGGCCATAGGTGATCTCTATTAATAACTGTTCGAACAGAACAGGGACCTACAGTTTATAGCCGAACGGCGGTTTCTTTAATTAATAGAGACTTTCATGGCAAATAGCGTCTTTGAGCTAGTGATGTCAGTGCTAGGCAAATGCACCAGTGCTACTGGGGAAATCGAACCACCGACCTTCGGTGGTGAGTACGCTACCACTTACGCCACCGACGGCCACTAAATTAAAATTAAAATCAATTATTAATTTATAAATTCTTAACAAAAAAATTTTGTTTAAAATTGTAGAGATTTAGCGAGATTACAAGACACAAAAAAGAAAAGGATCATATAGATAATATACGATAATATTTAAAAAAAAGTGATTTAATAGCCATATTATATTGAAAATCTAACATATCGGGCTCTATACGTAATAGCAGTTGATAACATATAGCATCAGATTTCTCCTACCTACAAATTGTTTTTTTTCATTTGCATAAACTTGGCCGAAAATCGTTTCTTGAAAACTTGTTCTCTATTATTAGTATTTATCATGCTGCAAAATATTATATTATAATCCGAAAAGTGGAAGAGAGATTTAGCAAACTGTACATTATTAATAATACAATGAACCCGATTCACCCTTAAGTATTCTATCGAAATTTTGAGTATACTAGCAATTAATTATTTTATATATGTATTTTTATATTTTATTATATTTACGATTCATCAGCTAGTCCTTTACTCCCCCAAGCTTCTCAGCCTACTCTACAACTCCCCCTGTCCTATTAATAAATATCTAATTAAACATTCCTTTAAGTACATTTGCCAAAGCATCTTCACAGCCTATTCACATCATTTATCCATTGAAGCAACAACTGTCACAATGTCATTCATCAATATGCCACAAATGGTATAAGATAATTTTCAATTTTCCGCACGCTCCTCCTTTCAATACACAATACAATAAACGCCCAAACACTTGAACATAATTCAAAATGCCAGCAAAACATATACTCCATACAGCCATCAGCCATGGAGCAAAGGACAAGAGGCCAGGAATCGGCAGCAGCGACCCTCGGCATTTGTGTGCAAAAGTATTCCAAGCGAAAAATCACACTTTGACATTGTCTGTGTGTTCGATATGAACTGTGTATTTCTTTTTTGTCCTTTTTCGCTTTTTGGGTCGCTTGGGGTCGAACGCTCTAGTTCTGGGTCCGAGTGGAGCTGTCAAAACCGCAGCGAAAACTCAGTGAAGCGATCTCGTGCACAGGCCCAGGGCGCAATTATTGCCAATAAACGTCGCGCCCCAAACCAGGCCACAAGTTGTTGCGGGTGTGCTATAAACATAACGCCCTCTCCTTGCTACACTCCGGGCCACACCGCAGGCGCAAAAACACTTTGTTAAATGTATTTAGCCAGCAAGTGAAGTGTGAGCCGACAGAGACATGGCACTATGGCAACATGAGCAGAGCTCATCAGTGTGCTCATCATCAGCATCATCCTCGCCAGCTTCAGAATTATGTTGAAGCGGGGGAGTGAGCTGAAGGACGCAAAGTACGCGACTGACTTCAGCGCGTGTCAAAAGGCAGACGTCGGTCTGGTGCTAAACACCAACAACAACAACGGGTGGCTGGTTCGGCGAAAGTCGCTTCGATGTCTGTGGGTGACATTTCAAAAACACCAAACACAAATTTTTATTTGCTGCCAGCCAACCGCAAGCTTCCCCCTTTTTGGTTGGTTGAATGTCGCCGCTCAGCGAAGTTCCCCCTGCTCCTGAGAATACCCCCACTACTGCCAAAAGTCAACACAATTTTTGTCATGCAGAATTTGAAGCTATCGGTTTTGCGAGGGCTGGACGAAATGTTATCAAGACTATGTGGTGAAATAAGATTTTTTAGTTTGTCTAAGTTTCCTTTTCTATGAAATCTATTTTGGAAGAATATGGATGGATCGCGCATAATTCATTGCGATGTTAATACTATTTTATAAAGGAGACTCTTCTGTTGATGGCTTTACTTGCAGTACAATTATTCTCTTTTTCATAAGAGATAATTTTTTGCTTCAAATCAGTTTCAATGTAGATGCAGCTGTTTTTATTCTGAAAAGAAAGCTGTTTCTTCTGGAGTCACTCTATGCTGACAATGCTCAATACATTGTTGCAGAAGATAGGAACGCCAAGAGGCAGCACGTTCCTAATCACGATTTTTGCCGTAGATACGTAGATGAGGAAGAGACAGAAAGCATTCAACACCTGCTCTGCGACTGCCCTGCGCTTCTTAGAAGACAAACCGAGTTTCTGAGTAAACCATTCTTTGAGGATCTTGGTAGTCTTGCCTATGCCAGTAGCGGATCCGGCAGCTTTTGCCGAGTCCTCAAAATGGTTCTGCAACTTGAGTGACTTAGAGATGCTGATGATTTTTGATACTCCATCACAATCTCTCCCATGCTTCAATTCCTTTACTCTTTCTCTTAAAATTAGTCTTAGAAGACGAACCGAGTTTCTGACTGAACCACTCTTTGAGGATCTTGGTAGTCTTGCCTATATGCCCATAGCGGATCCGGCAGCTTTTTCCGGGTCCTCAAAATGGTTTTGCAGCTTAAGTGACTTAGAGATGCCCTACAGTTTTTGATACTCCTTCACAATGTCATCCTTTCTTCAATTCCTTTCCCCCGTCTCCTAAAATTAGGCACAACCATGGACCTCATGGTTAATGGTAGATCTCAGTCACTATCTGAGCTACCGGCTCAACCTAACCTAACAAAACCTTGCAACACAAATTACCCACAATGGTCAAAAGAACTAGTTTCCTGCCTACGAGCTCTAAATGCTGATGCTGCCGTAATTACATTAGTTTCCATAAGTCCCTGCATCGACTTCACAGTGCACAGCAGCATCCTAGCCGAAAAATTAAAAATATTACTGGGAACTAGAACCTACGCACTGACTCCTGCTCATCATCATTTTTGACAAGACGTTAACGCCAAAGTTTCTTTGCCAGCAGTCCAATACTGCACCTTTTAAAAGTAGACTTCACAGATCCATCCAACCAAATGTGGACATTGATCAAGTGGCAGACCTGATCAAAATAAAGGCGATACAAGCAGCCGATTAATGCCACAATTAATGTTCCTGTAACAGCTACCTCCCCTGTCCAAACCTCACTTTCTTCACAGACAGTCGATTCTTTAGCATTTAAGAGAAGATTATGAAAGCGTCTGTCATTCACGCACAAGAACCTAAGGCACAGGCCACCGAGAGAATTAGACGGGGGTTTGGAGCATTTACCCAAAGTTCAATAAAAAAATATGGATTTCCCCAACAACTCGAGTCATTGCCTTGGGCAATATCAAATATCAATAATATCATACGCCAGCCTTATCGAATGACGTCATTGCGAAATGACCAATGAGAATAATGCAAGTCCTTGAACTTTTGCACCGATCCCTATACTACTATTACAAATTCTGGACTCCTAAGTGGAGCATAGGGCCTCCCTAGGGAATTATCACCTTGTCGTTGTGAGGGGGCTTATTAGGGGCGATGAATCCAAGAGCGATGCCGGCGGTAGCATAGCTATCGTTAGGGCCACCCATGCCGGTAAGGTCGGGCAAGAGTCCTGAAGCTAAGAGCTATCCACAATAAACCTTGATGTCTTTTTAGCAGCCAAATTGCAATCAGGTAAGCGTCTGTTTCCCCATATCAGTGGCGGCTTCTAACTAAAGTATCATTGAACCCATCACTCATTGATTCTCATAAAAGATGTCAAAATAACATGGCAAAAAACTATGATGGAAGCATGTCTCCAAGGGGTTCCCAACAATTATTGGTCAATCCCCCTGCTACGGCAACCAGCACAGAGGATTTGGAAGTACTAATTTCACGTTATACAGACAACATGATGAATGTAACCGATCCCTATACTTCACTTTAAAAAACTGATTCAACTGAAGATAAAGTAAATCATATATATTGTGTACAATATTCAGTTCTCAGACATCCCCAAAAATAAACCTTATTATCACCTCTTGGACTGTCAGACCAGTATTGGCCTTCTAGTAGTCCACTTTGACGAGCAGTCCGAAAAATACTCTTCGCAGTGAAGAACTCCCCAAGCCAAAACCCCAGATCCGCACCTGCAGCAAAGCTACTTTGTCAACAGTCCAATAGTGCAGTTTTTAAAAATACACTTTACAGCTCCCAAACCTCACTTTTTTTTCCGCAGCGTCAGACTAAAAAGGCACTTCCTAACCCTGCATAAAAACCTCGAACGGATTAGATAAGCAGTTTGGAAATATGGATTTCTTCCCTGGCTCGAGTCACTCCCTTTCGCAATTTATGACAAATGTATAAAAGCTTCATCAAAAGACGCCGATCCGAAAAGGGCCAAAAGAATGAAACGAGTTCTTGAACTGATACATGCTTGCACCGATCCCTTTACTTTCCTTTAAAAAGCTGCCTTGACGCCGTATGCTCCAACAGGAAATACAATCATATATATAGTCCTAAGACATCCCCAAAAATAAACCTCGTCATCAACTTTTAGACTGTAAGACCAGTGGCCTTCTTTAGTGACGTTGCCTCAGAAATAGTCCACTGCCCTTAGTCTATGTAATGGATTCAAGTTCTAGTACTTCTTACTGGCATCAATAATCACCAAATATAGTTTCTCTCAATATACCCGTTCGCATTGCCAAGCACTCGACTGGCAGATTGCTTCCTGATTGATGCCATATACTTCGTGTAAGATATCTACAGCTTCAGGATTATCATCATTCCGTGGAATTAGTAAACATCTCTCCAGATCTTTTTTATTAATATTTATATTTTGCAGAGGTGTACCGTCCCTGGAAGAACCTAGGTAGTGGGCGTACTACAAAGAATTTTTCTTTTCCATTACCTGATCTGACACCCTGTACACAGATGACTGGAATTTTGAAAGCAATCAGCCCAAAGAAATAGACAGCAAGAAAAACTACCAAATGTTTTCTTCCATGCTTTCAACTACGTTTCAGTCTACCCACGTAGCTTGGCAGGAGTTTGGTGCAAATAACTTTATTTAATTTATGATTGAGTGATGTGCGCCAGGTGTGTCTGTGAATGTTGCGATTGGCAATTAATTCGTTCACATACTTATACTTAGTACCTCTAAGTATATTCTATTCTTCTTTAGAAATTAATTTTTAATTTAATTTGTTTGTCATGCTTAACTGATTTGCCAAGTGGCCACAATCTGCCGGCCAAGCTGTATCCGAAAGTAACACAAATCAAATTTTACCAAAATTTTCCCATTTACAACTCAGTGCAGTCCCTTGAAATATTCACTGGGTCGGTCGGCTTTTGTGTGCTTGTTTTTGATTTCCAAGGATAAATGTCAGGCGGCGTTGCAAGCGGTTCATTTAAAACCGGCCAGGCCAGGCTGGGCCAGGCCCGGGTTTAACCAGGCAAGACAAATGGGGGTGCAAAACGTTTTTAGGTAATGCCCGAAAACAACAACAACAACGACAATAAGAGCTACAAAAACTACAAATACGGAATAGCAGCAAAACCAATAACAGAAACAACCCAATCCGAGAATTTCGAGTCCTTTGCCTCAATTGCTGCTGTAACGGATGCATTTAATTTATTATTCGAATTATTTATGACAACGACTGGAGAGGGGAGTGAGTTCAAAGGGGCTGAAGTGCGGACAGTGCGGGCGAGCGTAATAAAAAAGCCGTTATTGTTAAGTTTATTAGAGCATTTCACACAGACACACGCATGAAGGGGGTAAAAAGGAAGCGACGCACAGTGGTTGGCATAGTGAGCATGTAAATTTGTGAGGATTTCTTGAACTAGTTCAAGGAACTTTATCCTCACTTAGGGAAACTAGTAAATGTGGTCTTTGAAAAAATTAACAAGTTGCGTAGTCAACAATTCTTTGAAAACTGAAAAGATAAAAATTTTGAAATTTGAAATTTTAGTTTAAAGATTTTGAACTTTTTTGTATGTACAACCAATCTTTCTATAAGGAAAACATACTATACATAAAAATCGTATTGCATTTATATGTGGCTTTGTTGATTTAAAAGCCGTTTTTTGTGCTCCATTTGTTTCGAACGCACTAGTGAAAAATACCTGACTGACGATCTGAGTATCTCAAAAAAAAAAAAAGAGATATGAAGGCAAAAGTGCAAGACTAACAACGTGAGTTACAAATATAGAAATCAATAAATAATTCAAATCAAATTTTGTATAATGCTTGAGTACTACAAAAACTTCTGAATGTCAAATCTGGTTACGATATCTTTATTAAAAAGTTAAATGTAGCGAATTTCGTATAAAAAAAGTTATTTCGGCCAATCGGTCCTATGGGAGCTATTGTATATGCTTAAGACCCATAAAAAACTAAAAAATGCCAAATTTAATTCCAATATCTTTACAAACAAACGAATCACAACAAATTTTATTCTAAAATCGATTTTTGAAGATCGGCCGTATGGGATCTATATGATATAGTTAACCGATTTTGTTCAAATTTTGTACGAAGCTTGGGTTCTCTAAAAAACTTTCGAATGTCTGAAATACCCCTATGGGAGCTATATAATTTAACCCCGATATCAAAAAAATAAAATAAACTTGTCTCCTATGGAATAATATGGGATCTAATGTGAAAGGTTGGTTGCTCTAGGTCTTACCATCTCTGAGACCTAGGCGTTCAAACGGAGAGACGGACGAACGGACATGGGTTCAAACGGACGGACGGATGAACAGGCGGACATGGGTATATCGACTTCTCTAGTCACCCTGATCGTAATTTAGGGAGCTTTGGGTTGTTTCCAACGATTCCTTCTATATGTTACATACATTTTCGGCTTGTACAAACTTAATATACCTTTTGTACTATACGGTACAGGGTTTAAAAATTGTGTAAGGTGCGTATGCTCTTCAAGGAGTTAAAGGAATAAAAGAAAAGAAGAAGTTCTAAATGGTAATAACATTCATTTTACTTTTCATATTAATTGGTTTAGATAGGGCGAAAATGCCCATTTGTGCTTTTGTCATTGTGTATATATTTTGCCCAAAAAAGTGTTCACACGAATATTATATAACTCTAGAAGTCTCTATTAATAATTGGGCTTCTTGAAGGATCGTTTTCGAACAGGCAAGTAACTGCTGTACAAGTGTGCCGTCATTGGTTCATTCGAAATGTTACCATCAATCAACATATTCGTCCCACTGTGCTTGACCATGAGCATTCAAAAGTTGCAAAAAACTTTTACCGTGCATCAAAAAAGAAATGCTAAAAGGCAAAAAGTGAGTTGGAAAAATGATCAAAAACAGCTAAAACGCATAATTCACGCATCAGCAACATGGCAGGACACACTTGAAAATAAATTGCACACCCAAACAGTCCAAAACTGACCGCAAACTGACAAAATACTCACACAAACCAAAGTAAACACTGATGGACTTACAGACAGACGGTCACACTGCCACACACACATTGACAAACTCGTGTACACTTAAGCACATAACGGGATAACGATTTATCAGCATATTGTAAGCAAACACAAATACAAAGGACATTTTTGTAACTAAAACGGGCTGTGAAAAACGTCTAAACAAAAAAGACAATTTGTTTAACAAATTGAAAGAGAAATATGTTTTGGTGACATTAAGCCGGTAGAATCAGGATTAGATGCAGCGCCCCATTGTCATAGCCCAAAGGAAGCATAAAGGACGCGTCTCGCACTGGACGCTGGTTCTTTTTGGCTTTATGTGCGGCACGTGCCGCAGCCTAGCACTTTTTAATAAGTAGCAAAATTTAATAATAAAAAAAAAATGTAAACAGTTGAAAATGTTGTTATCTCTCGGGGAGTTGGGCTTGGGGGTGTCAAATGTCAGATGCACACTAGAAAATTGCTTTTAAATTTAATTCCAATTTCAACGCATTTAGCTTATATATTATATAGTATAGAGTATGTGCATATGCCAGGAATTGCTGGCTGAGTTCTAATCCTTTTATTTTTTTGCGCCATGTTGGCTAAGGTGACACGCCAAGGCAATGAAAAACTTTCCTTTCCGCTACAATGCCATAGAAATATTTATGCAAATTTTTCTCATTACGTTGTCGCATCATTGTTCAAGTGCAAGAGTGTGTGTGTGTATCTGTGTGTGCATCTGTGTGTGTGTGCATCTGTGTGTGTGTGTATCTGTATGTGTTTGTTAGTAAGTTATTTTGCCGCAAGTGAATTTAATTAAATTAAATATTCACAACACGCTTGAGTGTCCTTGCTCTTTGGTTCTTTCTAACTCTTTGGCACCTTTGCTTAAATTGCTTTTAATTAATATTAATGCATACAATTATTAAACAATTTTTACACGTTTCCAACAAAAATGCTTCCCTACATAAAATTAGGATATTCCAAAATTTGGCTGTAAGGTTTTCCTATTAAAAATGTAAGTTGAGTTGGTTTACTTGTGCTCTTAATGTTATGACGTAATAATTACATAAATTTCTCCACTTCAAATTTATTGCTCTCCCTATCGAATTTGTTCATTGCCAAAGTGCACGATTTCGGACTCATGGAAGCCTTACCTATCCAGATAGAGAAAATTTAATTTAAAAAAATTTTTGTGACGTCATAAAATAGAAAAAATATTTTGCACGCTCTGAGACCATTAATACTATAAGATCCTTTTACTCAAAGGATCGGAGAGAAGAGTAAAGACTAAGGCTATTTTTTTTAATGCATCTTTTATTATAAACTTCAATGAATTTATGCAAACAGAAAAAACAAAGATTGGGAACTGGAGACTTCAACCCATCTACCTGCAATTTCTATTATTTGCGGACGATATTGTTATCATATCAAACAATCCGGAAAGGCTACAAAATGCATTAGAGAAATGGTTCAACAATCTAAAAAGAAAGGGAATGGAGATCAATATGACCATGAGCAAAGTAATGTGGGTCTCTAAAGAGGATAGGTCGACAGAGAATTTGCATATAGCATGCAACGGCAGAGAATTAGAGAGAGTTGAAGCCTATAAATACCTCGGAACCATTGTTAGCTGTAGGGGAAAAATAGAACAAGAAGTGCTAAGCCGGACCAAGAAAGCGGTCTCAGCGTACTATCAGATAAGTAACACAATAGTGGGTAAACGAGAGATAAGCACAAAAACAAAACTCAAGCTTTACAACACGGTTATAGTACCAATAGCACTGAACAGTACCGAGTGTTTGCCGCTTTTAAAAAACATCTGAGTAAATTTCAGGCAACAGGGTCGCAGGAAAAACCAAAAGAGATATCGTCCAAAATAAAAAAAAATCGGATGGACGAGTCAAGAAAAGTCAAACAGGTACTGGAAATGAAAACGGACGGCAATGCACCGAGAGGAAAACCCCAAAAAACTTAAGAAAATCGCATCCAGGATGTGGGAAGGATGAGTAAATTTCAAACAACAGAAATGAAGTACGTTCGAAGGGTCGCAGGAAAAACCAGGAGAGATAAATATGTTCAGAAACGAAAGAATACGTTCAGAAGTATGGCAAATGAAGTCAATTATTTATATAAAATTCGAGGAGAGACAGCTAAAATGGTTCGTACATCTACATCGGATGGACGAGTCAAGAAAAGCCAAACAGGTGCTGGAAATGAGAACGGAAGGCAATGACCGAGAGGAAGACCCAAAAAACTTAAGAACATTGCATCCAGGATGTGGAAAGGATGAGGGGCAGAACCCTGGCAGAGATGAAAAGAGAGAGCCGGGAAGATGGATATCCCAAGGCTACCCCGAAGCATAACAACAAATGGGAATTAAAGAAGAAGAAGAAGAATTTATGCCTTTGGTTGGCAACCTCTCATCCTCCTGGTATAAAAGATCTGACCCCTTTTGTTGGTATTCATGTGGTAATCTTGATAAAAGTTCAATTACTATGGTTTAAAATTAAAATATAATATTATAATAATAAATGGTAATTGTTCTTTTGTTTCAGATTTTATAGCAGTTTAAAAACTATAAAAATAATTAAAATATTTTAAATTACTTATAGTCAAAATTTTACACTCTCCATCATTTTGATTAGAGCAAGTGAAGATAATTCTACTTTACCATGATATGATATGATTAATAGAGTCTAAATTTCAATTAAACAATACTTGACTTTTGGCCTCAAAAAGAGATCGTTTTTGTATCAAGGTTAAAAAAGAAATTACTAAAACAAACTGGAAGTCACTACGATAAATACTCTTCTCCATTGGAATTGGACATCCTGTAAACTTTTACAAAATCCTTCCATGCATTCCAGACGTATTAAGTTATGGTGAAGAAATGCATTATATAGAATTGAGTCAACATTAGACGAAGTTTTGCGTTCATTGTCAAATCTTGCAAAATTTTTTATTAAATTGGAAGCGATATACAGTACAAGCCAAAAGTATATATATAAATAGACTTTCATCGAAAGCAAATCAATTTATCGTTTTTTTCTTTGTGCATATTATCGCGAATTTCTTTTTTGACAACAGGGAACACTAGCATATTAAAAAAAAATATTATACAATAATATTAACTAAGGCGAGATTCTTGAAAATTTAAATTTTTTCCTCTAATTACTGGGGCATATATTTTTATTATTCTTTGAATGAGTTTAAGAAGTGTTTCCCAGCCTGAACATGTCAAATTTGTCGCAAATCCCTCTCACCGTGGTAGAGTTAATCAAATAGAAGCTCTATGGATTGATATCGGGGTATCGTGGTGGTGAATCCATAATTAAAGGCACATCAAGGTCTTCTTTATTAAATATTTATTTTTGAACCCTCGTTATTTGTGAATTTGAACCCTCATCTTGTTTACAACAATCTTTGCAAAAATCTGCGCGACCATTCTTTTTTCCTACTATATCTTCTTGACCATGCTATAATGTAATTCTAATTCTAATTTCCTACAAAGGTTCAAAGATTTTAGTGGAAACTTGCTGTTGCTGCGAAAATCTACTTTGGGAGAAAGGAAGAAGGAAGATAATGAGAGGATTCAACAAACTTCATCTTCTCAGGAAATATGCGTATCTTATAGTCTCAGAGAAAGCTGCATTCGATAGCCCGATAAGGGATCGCCTATACACCAATATGTCTGAGTTCGGTAATCCTGCAAAGCTGATTCGTTTTTGCAGAATGACATTGAGCGGCACCATCAGCTCTGTCAAGGTAGGAACGGACCTCTCCGAACCTTTCATTACTGTTCGAGGTTTCAGACAAGGCGACCCTCTATCATGCGACCTCTTCAATTTCGTGATGGAAGGGGTACTGAGGAAGGCCGGTGTACATCGCAATGGCACTATTTTTTACAAGAGTGTCTAGCTTCTTGCATACGCTGATGATATCGGTATCATCGGGCGTTGTAAGCGAAATGTTACTGCTGCATTTTCCGCAATCGAAAAGAAGTCAGCGAAAGTGGGTCTAGCGGTAAACGAGGGCAAGACGTAGTACATGCTGCCTACGAACAAGGACGCA
The DNA here is from genome assembly GCA_037043745.1 of Chymomyza amoena. Classification (NCBI taxonomy): domain Eukaryota; kingdom Metazoa; phylum Arthropoda; class Insecta; order Diptera; family Drosophilidae; genus Chymomyza; species Chymomyza amoena. Next base: position 172,835 of record JBAMAX010002508.1, read on the forward strand.
CGACGTCTGGGCTCCCATGTTGCAGCGGACCGTTATACTTTTGAAGTGGTCAAGGAATTCACGTACCTTGGCACCGCCGTTAACACCGAAAATGACATGAGCCTGGAGATAAAGCGAAGAATCACAATTGCCAATAGGTGTTACTATGGTATCAGTAAGCAGAACAACAAAAGTAACACTCTAAAAGACGCTCATCTTGCCCATGGTCTTATACGGCGCAGAAGCATGGGTTGTGTCACGGACAGATGCATCTGCTCTTGGATTGTTTGAGAGGAAAATTCTTCGTAAAATCTTCGGTCCCGTTCTTTTTGAGGACGACTATCGCATAAGGATGAACTACGAGTTGTACGAGCTCTAGAAGTTGTCCAGCGCATCACAATAGAACATCTGCGCTAGCTCGGATATGTCGTACGTATGGATAGCGATGCTCCAGCGAAAAATGTATTCGAAGCGAAAGCCGCCGAAGGAAGACGAAGGGGACGACCACGACTCCGATGGAAAGATCAAGTGGAGGAGAACCTAGCCTCCCTTGGTATTTCTGATTGCAGAAGGCGCGCGCAAAGCAGAGGCACCTGACGAGAGCTGCTGAGGTCGGCCGTAACCCGAGAACGGGTTGTCATGGCCACACGATAACGATATAGTCTCAGAGATCTAGATATTCATACAGACGGACGGACTTACAGAGGGACATAAGTCAATCGTTACCCGATGTTATGATAAGCATTTTGATACTTGGGGTCTGCCACGACTCCTTCTGTACGTTAGATTGCACAAATCTAGTATACGCCATAGAGTACCTATAGATACTCGGTATAAAATCCAGATACTCAGCTATTTTAAGCATAAAAATTCTAAAATCAAATGAAAGTCTTCGAGCAACAAATTTTACAATTTAAAGAGCTACAAAAACCAGTCTTGGAATACGTTAAGCCTAAGTATTATTATATACAGTCTACCTATGTTACCTCATCCGTATAAGTGCACTTTTTATATCTTTTAGTATAGTCTGTTTGCTACCTTAAGCTTACATAAACCACGATTAATGCCACCTGGCGGAGTCGACGGCTGCGTCGGCGTTGGCAGCTGTTGATGAAGCAACTCAAGGCTCTCTGGAGGCTTCAGTTCAGTTGAGGTAGTTCTCAATTATTTGCTAAAGTCTTTGTATACAAAGAATTTTCTGTTTATTTGGCATAAAAATATGTTTTACTTAAATACAAATTACAAAGCACGCCCCGTTGAATGCGAACATTGAAAAAGCTGAAAGCTGAAAAGCAGCAGTCGGCCATTTTGTTTATGCGGCAAGAGCACAAAGAAAGCCGCAACAGCAACAAAGCCAGCAACAAAGCAGCAGCAAGAGAGTGAAGAGAGTCAAGAGGTGCCGAGAGGGGTCCAAAAAGTTCAAAAATGGTGGATGAGTAAGAAATGGAGGTAGGGGGTGGGCGGTGCGCGGCTTTGGCTTACAAAATGGCGCAACACTTTGCGCGTTTTTAGTGCGAAAATAATTGTAAAATCTTGTGGTTAAAAAAAAAATATGGTAAAGCTTTCTTCTTAACACGTTTTATGTGCAGGTTTTTGGCCATGTTTTATGCGGCTGTCTGGCAACACAAAGGCAACAATCGGCTGGGAAATACACAAACAATGGGAGCCTTAGAGTCTAACGCCTTTGTGGGAACTACGCTGCGTGTGGCATAGGGTCAAAGGAAATTGCAATTTAATTGCAGGTAAACAAATTGTTTGGCATTACACAACTCAAACAATCTACACTCTCACTCTCCGTTTGCACTTGGCCAAATCGTCTAAATAAATATAAACACGGACGTTTGAGGAACTGCAAAAAAAAATTGACGATGACGAGGGTGCAGTTGTTTCGCAGGTTTCGCAGGCCAAGCAGTCAAGTGGAAGACCCCTTGGGTCTAAGAAATGAAACCAATTGAGCCAAAAGGCAAAAGCAAATGTATCCAAAGCAGTGCCAGGATGCAGCTATCCTGGGAGCGCAGGTTGTGTGCTGCCTGTCTCGAGTGTATCTCATTATGGCATTTATTTTTTTTCTTTATCTTTTATTTGTTTGCCATTTTATTGAGCATTTAGTAGTCTACCTATAAACATTCTCATGTGTTGTATAGTAAGTACCCCAAATACCACAAATAAATATGTCCCCTGGCGTTATTATTCTTTTTATTGTGGCATAAATAGATATCAAAATCAAAATGATATGTTGCCCGTACCAGGGTTGAGAGCTACAAAAGGTTAAACCGACAGAGTTAGAGATGCGCTCGATAGAGCGTTCCTCGTTCGAGGAACTCTTAAGTGCGGGCTGGACGCTTCACTGGCGCTGCATTGTTATGTTCCTCCATACCAAACCAAATACACAGATTTGTGTGCATTCAAATAAATTCATACAATTATGAGGCAGCAACGATAAGTATCTATTAGTTTCAAGTAGTAGCTGCTTCTGTATTCCATACTTGAGCTGCACGGCTAATTGCAGGGGATTTTGGTTTAACCCTTCTAAACATATGCGCCGCCTGCAGGCGACATGCCTTTAAGATTTATGCCCAAATCTACAACTGTCTGCAGCTCCGCTCCGCATTCTCTCGTCCTGTGTATCACCTTGGTTATTTAATTTCGTTATTGTATTCATTGACACAAAAGCCAAACAGTCAACCGCCCGCTGCGATTTGCGCGAATTTTCGTATTTTTTGATTCCTTGCCAACTCTAAACAAAAGCCTGCTAAAGCCATCTCCCCTTCTTTCTACCTGTCACGCCCATCCTACCGCTTAACCACCGAACCAAAAGCCGCTGAACAATATGTTTTAGTCGAGTTTATGAATAACATTACAAGGGATTTACAGTTGGCAGCAGGTCAGCTGTTGGGATTAAGTGGGGTACCTTGGAACGTGGGCAGGCAGGAGGGATGGCACATATCAACGCCAACAAAGGATAATAAGCGTATCCACTTAATGGTTGCCAGGAGGGTGGCGTGTGACAACGAGTGCCAAACGCGGTCAAATGCTGACAAACAATGGCAATGAGCGGCAGGAGGAGGCAGGCTTCAGGAGTGTGGTGTGCTTGTATCTGTGCGTGTGTGAATAGGCCAAAAATCCTATGCCAGTAATCAAGCATAAAATTGTACAATGAATACATCTATATTTAAATACAGGGTCTTTCATTAGGCACGTTCGTAATTTAGGTTTTAATAAGAAGAGGTCATGAACTTATATACATAGATGCAATAATGATTATATCGAGATTACTTAAATGCTTCCAGCCAGAGAGCCGGAACTGGCTATGAAAATACTCTAACCAATAGCACAATATCGAAACCATATATAATTCGTTTAGCCAATAATGTATCAACCAAATAATAGAAACATTTTAAAAATAAACGGATCGCGTCAAATCATTTTAGATAGTCGACCATATCTGCTTTTTCAAATCCGGTCGTCGTCTTGTTGATCCGTCTATTCCGAGGCTCGTTTGTTGGGTTTGAATCGATTATAGCACTGAAGTAAGTGATTAGTCCAACTCTAGCCGCCGTGATCCAGGCTGTGGCCCCTCACACGGTACTATCATCCGGGGCAGGTGAACCGTGGTTTATTGACGGGGTGTTACTTCACTCCCCCTCCTCCTTTTGCATCCGTGTTTGGGAGCGGCATTGGCGGAGAAATGAAAGAATACGTCCAGAAGTAGGGCAGAGGAAGTCGAATTTACAAAAAATCGAGGAGAGAGAGCTAAAATAGTTCGGAAATCTATATCGGATGGACGAGTCCAAAAAAGCCAAACAGGTACTGGAAATGAGAACGGAAGCCAATGCACCGAGAGGAAGACCCCGAAAAACTTGGTAAAATCGCATCCAGGATGTGAGAAAGATGAGGGGCAGAACCCTGGCAGAGATGAGAAGAGAGAGCCGGGACCGACCTAATTGGAGAATATGGATATCCCGAGGCTACCCCTAACAGCAAACGGGTATCGATGAAGAAGAAGAAGACAATATCTGCCGTCAAAGTTTGAACACAGTCATTGAAAGACCCTGTAAAATAATGCAAGCAGTTGAGAAAGGGGTTTCAAGCAGCAGAATGACTTGGCGATTACCAGTTGAAGAGACAAAAGGATGCGCAGGTTAATGAGTGTTACAGTCCAACTGCGCCAGTGTGAGTAAGTGGGAATGGGAGGATTGGATGCTGCTACGCAGACATGCAAAACAGATAAAAGTAACAAGAGGAATACCAAAGCTGATATGTAATACATAAAATGTCGAAATATTTGTATATGTCTTTGTATATGTATGTGTGAATAGATTTCGAATGAATCTTTTCGAGAGGTGCGTTTGAGATGTTACGATACTGAAGAAATAAATATAGAAAATATAAACGTGGCAGTTAGGATTTTGTATCTTGTATATACCATATTAACGCATAAACACTCAAAATAAACAAAGTCCGTATGACTAGGAGGTCAGGAAATATATTTTTACATCGCTAAGTTGCTTATTGTGCTTCGCCCAGGGTACTCCTCATTGCTCATTTTACAGCGGAAAGGCTCTGCTATAGCAAACTCCGCCTTCCATCAGTTTATATTCGTTATTCTAAAGAATAATTAAATGATCGAACATTCGATAACCCTGCTCTGTTTAACAGTTCACTACAGTTCTCGAAAAGACAAAAAATTATTGTGGCGCTACTTAGCTCCTTCTCGGGGACTACCACCTTCCCGCGTTTAGTGAGCTAAGTAAATATAATGATCCATGAGCAATGTAGGCGTTGGCGTAGGGTTGGGCAACCCAAGCCGGTACTATTGAAAGTGAATGTTCAAGACAAGAGCAATCTTCAGAAGTAGACTCAGTTCCACCAAGGAGGTGTAGCCAAAGCTGTCATCGATCTGTACATTTTTTAGCACAAGATCTGTCTGCTCACTAACAAGATACCCCTGAATTATATGTGGCTCGTGATGGGTTGGTATTCCATCCCGTAAAGAGCTTATCGCTATCCTTGAACCTGATAAAAGCCTCGGAAACGGAACGAAGAAGAACGGCCCCTACAGTTGGAGTCTTCCATTCCAAAGCGAAAGTGATTGAACATGACAGCAACTATTATCACTAGCTGCAAATAGAAACCATTGGAGAGGCTTCGTATCTGTCCTATGTTCTGAAAAAGAATGACAACTAAAGCAATGTATAATTATAAAATAATTGTATCCATGTATTTACTTGTCAAGGAAATAATAATTATCTACTTAGCTTATAAATTACCCCTACTTTAACTTTTTATATCTTAGGGGTGTAATCTCTTAAGTACGCTGGAAGAATTCTGGGCTTTTGCAAAGTCGAAACATCCCGATTTTATAAAAAATGGATCAAAGATAGAAAGCCGCAGCACATATAAGACATATACAGTCTTTAATGAATGAAGATGGTTGTAGAGCGCAACAGGAACTTGCAAATTTATTGGGCGTGACTCAGCAAGCCGTTTCCCATCGCCTAAAAAGCTTAGGAATGATTCAGAAACTGGGACATTGAATGTCGTAAGAGTTGAAGTCGAGCGACATAGAACGGCGCCTGTGCACTTGCAAACAACTCCTCCAACGGTAAAACAGAAAGAGTTTTTTGCGTCGAATCCTGAAAAAATCGTGGGGGCTTCCCGGCCATTCAACAACGTCAACAGCGAAACCGAACATTCATGGCTCAAAGTTGATGCTTTGTATTTGGTGGGACCAGCTCGGCTAAGTCTACTATGAACTCTTGCATCCAGGCGAAACTATTATAGGAGCCCTGTATCGGAGGCAACAAGCGTCGAGCGTTGAAGGAAAAACGCCCGCAATACTCCGAAAGACACGATAAGGTCATATTTCTACATGACAACGCTCGGCCACATGTTTCCAAGGTAGTGAAAACATACCTAGAAACTTTGAAATGGGACATCCTACCCCACCCGCCGTACTCTCCTGACATCGCCCCTTCTGATTTTTACTTATTCCGATTGATGACGCATGACCTGGCCGAACCCCACTTTCGTTCTTTCGAAGAAGCGTCAAAAAAAGAACATTTTTTCCAACGAGGAATTCAGAAGCTGCCAAAAAGATGTGAAAAAGTTGTGGCTAACAACGGAAATTATTTTGAAGAATGAGTATGTAACGAGTTTTGAACAATAAAGCCTCAAATTATGTACACCCAATAAATAAATTCGATGCCATGTTGCGATAATCTACGATTAAAAATTTTTAAATTATAGAAAATAAGCAATTTCAAAATTTTTTGGACGGAAAAACGACGCCAAAAAAAGAAAAATAAACTTGGTCGCTCTGCACATATAAGGATTCCGAATCGCAAATTGGCTTTTTCTAGATTTTATAATTATTAAAATCAACGTATTTATATACATGGGTGGATGGAGAGAAATAAATTTATTTTATGTTACTTACAAATCATCGCTGAAGTAACTTTGAGTTTTTTCTATAAAAGGAGTTCGAATCTTATAAATAACCAAATTGGTTTTTATAATCTGAAAGATCCCCGTGTTCATATATATGAGTGGATAGAAATAAATTAATTTACCTTTCCTTCCAATCTGAAATTTAGTTATTCTAGCTTTAACAATTTTCAAGATCAGCGTGATTATAAAGAGAGAGGTATGGAAAACCATGAGTCAGACATGTTAATATATATGCTATAAATTCATTTTTCTTTAGACAATCTTAAGAGTACATACCTTTAGGTTCAGAGACTAAGGAGAGAGCATGATGAACGAGATTCTGAAAAGAATTTAAAAAAACTATGTTGTATTAGAATTTAAAAATATTTTGGGATTTCACTATACCAAAGCAAAATCTAGAGCAATATTTGGGCAAACTTCTTTGGCAACCCACGCAGCAACAAAATATCAATAAGTTGCAGACAATTGTAGCTTAGACCAAGCAGTCTAATATTTTTGTGCCCGCCTTTTGTCTATTGTTAAAAATAACTCATACGCCCCCTACTATAGCTCACATTGTTGCATTATTTACCTTTTCATATAGATAAAACATTTCAAATACACTAAATAAAAGCAATGCGGAAATGCGGGTGAATTCACTTAAGGGCAGACAAAGTCTCCTTACTAATTACTCTGGACTAATGATGCAGATGATGATGCATTAAGTATGCAAAGTATTTCGCCAAGAATAGTGAGAAAATAGCAAAAAACCATTGGGCGCTGTTCCAAACAAATGCATTCGAAATGGTCAGCCACGCCTACTCAGCTCTGAAACCGGTTTGTGCCCTTCTAAGCGCAATTAATTAACAGCCGACGATGCGCGGCAATTCAAAATGCTAAAGAATAGAAAAAAATTATATAAAATGTACTTCATAATTGTGCCCTAACCACCACTGGTGGCTCCAAACTCCACCGCAACTGTCCAGCACGCGACGCTAAAGAAATGCAGCTTAATGCTAAATTAATTCCAATTACCACTAAGTCCTGGCCAAGCCAACGCAAGTGGACAAGCACACTCGACCGAAAGCCACAAGCCACCCCCCGAACCAATCCCCCGAACCACATCATTCAACATTTTTATGCTGTAATTTAGCCCTGCTAATGCGCGTGGTACTACGTCGGTCAACAAAAGCCGCACTGCACGCGCGCTGTATGACCTCCGTTTCCATAACCCGGAACACCCATCGACTCTCTCTGACAACTCCCCCCTCAGCTGCCGTGCTGGCCTTTTATGCGATTTTTTAACATAAATTATTTTTATATACATCGGTTTTTCTTCTTTCATTTTGTTTTCGCTTCTTTATTTTATATATTTTTTACTATTGCTGACCATAAACCCCCTCACCGCACTTGTTTGGCTTTATGCCCGCTCCGCTAATTAATAATTAATTAAGTTTAAAAAATTGTCCGCTTTGTGCTGCTATCGTTTTGCAACCTCCACGAATCCCCGCATTTCCTCCTCACTCCTCACACACTTGGCAAAACTTTGACTTGGAAAGTATTCCAATTTTCTTTCATTTTCATTTTTTTTTTTGTTTTCTTTAGTTTCCTTGAGCTTCCCACCCGCTTTAGCAGTTGGAAACTACAGCTGCAAAAATATTTTGCAGAAGTTTACAAGTTGGAGCAAAACTTTGGCACAATGTGTCGCCTATGTTGGCCAGGAAACGCCTCCTCCGAGCAGCAGCAGCCCTAGAGCTGGTTGTTGCCTAGGCAAAACTTTTTACTGTCGCATTTCTTGCCAGAACTCGAGCACTAAAATGCAGACATGGCCAAAGCCATACACACACAAGCACAATCCTACACACACACATACAAGCTATCTCACACTTTGTTGCACATGACTACATATATAGTATATATACAGTGGAACATATGTATATATATAGAAATCCCCACCAGCTCATATGCTATTCAAAGGAACTCCGGCACTGCCCGCTGTTTTAAACAAAAAGCACGTGTGTCCGCTTCAGTCCACTAGAAGAGAAGGCAGGAAATAAAATCGCAACTGACCTCTGCTTAACGGACTACACTGGGAGAAAAAATGTTGGCAAACGAGGGGCAATAAAAAATTCATATCGCTGCTCAAGTGGGGCTTCATTATATTCTAGGGTGACCAGATGCAATAATAGCTTTTCTGAAAGTTAAGTTTTAGAAACTGTCGAAAAAAAATTGGATTATACTCTATTGGACCTTTGGCCACATATCAGATAAAGATTGAAGTTATCCTGAAATTTTTATAGACCACTGGACCATCCCAGCTTATTATACCCTGTACCGTATGGTACCAAGGGTATATTAAGTTTGTGCAAGCCGAAAATGTATGTAACATATAGAAGGAGACGTCGGAGACACCCCAAAGTTACCTAAAATATGATCAGGGTGAATAGAGAAGTCGGTATACCCATGTCCGTCTGTCCGTCCGTCCGTCTGTCCGTCCGTGTGAACGCCTAGATCTCAGAGATGGTAAGAGTTAGAGTTACCAAACTTTCACATTATATCCCATATTATTCCATAGGAGGCAAGTTTATTTTATTTTTTTGATATCGGGGATAAATTATATAGCTCCCATGGGGGTGTTTGAGACGACCTCGACAAAAAAAGCGTTTTAGATGAATAATTCGTTTGTTTATGAAGATATCGTAACGAAATTTGGTATTCGAAAGTTTTTTATAGTTCCCAATCACTGTACCAAATTTGATCGAAATCGGTTGACTATATCATATAGCTCCCATAGGACCGATCGGCAAAAATAACTTTTTAAAGAAAAATTCGCTATATTTCGCTTTTTAATAAAGATAGCCTAACCAGATTTGGCGTTTGGAAATTTTTAGACCACTTAAGCAATGTGCCAAATTTGAACAAAATCGGTTGACTATGTATATCATATAGCTCCCATAGGTCCGATCTTCCAAAAAATCAATTTTTTAACAAAATTTGTTGTGTTTCGTTTGGTTGTTAGATATTGGGACCAAATTTGACATTCATGAGTATTTTATAGTTTCTAAGAACTGTACTAAATTTAATCCAAATCGTTTGACTAGATCATATAGCTCCCATAGGACCAATCGGTCCAAAAACACGTTTTTTATACAAAAATAAATTTGGCATTCATATCTTTTTTAAGGTATTTAAGCATTGTGTCAAATTTTATTGAAATCGGTTGACTATATCATATAGCTCCCATAGGAACGATCGGTCAAAAAAAAATTTTTGCTTAAAAATTCTTTTTTTTTTGGTTTTTTGTGAAGAAATCGGACTTTATTACAAGCTAGTGGTACAGGGTATCCTAAAGTCGTCCGCGCCCGACTTTACGTCCGCCATTTTTTTACTATTGAATTGGGGGCTATAGTAATATACTATCTCCGAGTGTTAAAATGTTATTCTATATAGCTTTTGTCTTGCAGTATCTCTAACAATAGCATTATTATTTGGTCATCCTTGCGCGGATCCAGGATTTGGTCTTACGGGGGCTCTTCACTTAGATATATATATCTACTACATGTACCATAGCTGGCAAAAGACTATTACCCCACTTTGCCAACTTTTTGCAAGGGGTCCGGACAGGAAAACTCCTGCCACAGACTTAAATACTCAAGAACAGACTCAGTATAAAACACTTTTTTTTAGTCGACTCCAACTATCCCTTTAGGTCGATCGAAATAATCACAATAGAATCCAAACAAAGTTTTCGGAGTGGTCTATAAATCAACTATTATGAAATGTATTTCAATTTATATGAGCGGGGTAAAATTCTTTTCTCAAACCAAAGAGGAATCTAAACTCTTGGCTAGTTGTCAAAAAATGTCAAAACATATATATTTTTTAAAGATCAATGATATTATGTGCAACGTTGATATGATTGTCATCTGTTTCTTCCCATTTCTTCAACTCATCTTTACGTGTAACGATAATCTTTTAAATTAATTATTACCAAACTAAAATTGTACCAAAAAACTAAAATTATTATGATATTGCAATATGTTGAAACCTTTGAAATATTTTCTATAATTTTCTCGATTTTATTATGAATGTTTCCTGTAATTTGTTTTACTTTGAAGCAAAGTGGAAAATAAAAACAAAATTATATAGTAACAAATTTGTATGCATCTTACACTGCCGCTCAACTGAATAGGTTCACGATTTCTACAAAAGTTATTGGATCCTATCTTTTTAATTAATTGGCCGATTGTGATGAAATATATTTTTTTTTATAGAATATTTTATTGTTAATAATAAACAACTGTTAGCGGTCGGTAACATTAGTACAAGTTATTTTTTTTTTTATTTTCCATTAACATACCAAAATTTGACTGTTTATTTTGGCTCAACAGAATAGGTTTAAGAGATTCGAATAAGAAATAAAAACATAAAAAGTAATTATTCACAGTATGGTTTATTTTTAATAAAAATATATACTTTTTCGCTATAATTTGGTAATTAGTATGCCCTCCTTTTAATAGTATAACTTCATATATATCCAATTTGCACAGATTTATAATAGTTTTCGATAACTCCAAGAGAAATCTCTGTCCAGGCGTTTTTAATGGCGTCAATTAAGGACTCTGTGTCTTTAAATTGTCTCCCACCCTCATAAACTTTTCGAGGTTAGCGACCTATAACTGTTGTTTATTATTAACAATAAAATTTTCTATAAAAAAGAATATATTTCATCACAATCGGCCAATTAATTAAAAAGATATGATCCAAAAACTTTTATAGAAATCGTGAACCTATTCAGTTGAGCGGCAGTGTATAACTTAACCCTTTCCACTCGAATGTCGCCGCATTTGCGCCATAACATACGAGGTGTGTTTAAAAAATAATGTGACTTTTCAAATTTCGCGGGCAACGTATTTTCGATTATCGTTTTTTTTTTTGTTTTGTTGTGTTGGTACACTCTTCCCGAACATCTGTACCAAATTTCAAGTGAATGGCATTTTTTGTTTGGTTGTGAGAGGTGTAAAGGTTATAAGTGTTTTGCGTGCTGGTTGCTACTTTTGCTTTTTAGGCTCGAGTGCAAAGGGTTAAAACTCGACTTTTCCATCTATTTTTCAAAAATATACATTGGCTATTCACGGTAGATGTTGAGTTGAAAAGTTAAGCACTTTTGCAACAGTTATATGTATATGGCTGAGTTGCAACTCCCAAATCAACTTTTTCATAAACCAGACTTTAATATAGTTTTAAACTGTTGAAGTGAAAAGAAAGTTTTGCAAAATGAGCTATTTTCAGCAATAGAATATTTTGAGAATTTTTACCCATTTTCTAATATATAAAGCGCAAAAGGGAGTAGGAGTGAATTTCAATAATAGGCTTTTTATAATTGTATATGGCTGACCCAATACCAAAACTAATCAAAGAAAGTGAAAAAGCACAAGCTCAACAAATCAACCTAACAGCAACCGTGAATACCTCAATAGATATTTCTTTTTTTTTTTTTTTTGCTTAACACGGTTTCTTATTAAAAGGGTAAAGTTTCGGTCTACTTGTCAAATTTCCCGATTAATGTATGCCATATTCTATTTTTATATTGTGCATTACAGATTTTAAAACCGATAGTCGGATACATTTAATATATATCATTCTATCTATGTCGATATATTTTTACTTGATTCATGATGCGCTATGTGTCAGTGGTCATTGCTAGCCATCCTTGCCCGTCGCTTTAGAGACCATCGCAGCCCCTACAACTAATATGACCCAAAGTTTGAGGCTAGATAGGCTGATGGTCATTATTATCATTATCATTGAGTTTATTGACATTATGATTTTACTACATTAGGGTGGATCAATTTTTTTCGGTATAAAAGCTCTCAGCGATTTGATTCTGTGGATCGTTGTAAGCAATTTTACCCAAGAAACAATGCGTCTAAAAAAAATTTCGAGTCGCCCACTTTTTCAAAAAAGATTTTTATTAAAATACTTAAAATCGACTTAGACCTTCTATTAACAAGGTCAAAATGTTATTTTTCAACTTACCAAAAATTTGTATGGCAGATTTTCGTGGTTAAGGAATCCATTTTTGACATCAGTTTTTAATTTGAAGCATCGCCAGAGGGCGCTTTGTGTGTTATTTAAAAATGTGGTATTTTTTTGATTGATTGCTGAAATTGGAAAAAAAAATTTTAAAGATGAAAAACTTTTCTTTTTTAATTTAAAAAATTGTTGTTTTTTTTATTTTTAAAACTATAAAATGATCTCCCACTTAAAAAAAAAAAGTTTTGAGTCATTTTATGCGTGTTAATTAAGAAAAAAGTTAGTAACGTCTAGAATAGTGGAAGTTATGCTTATTTTAGTGGTCCCATCCCATGGTCGCCATAATAAATATTGTGTCACCTTAATGAATGACAAATAAGCATAACTCTTCGGAAGTAGAAGATAAAGGCAAACTTAACATGGTTGTTCGTTTTGACATTTTAAGATCATGAAAAAAGTAGCAATAAATGTCATGACCCCGTCTCCAGATATTTAAGGTCAAAGATTACAAGCATTATTTTTTTCAATAACATTTTGCTTGCGATTTACAATTTTATTTCTCTACAAAATCCATTATTTCTTACAACTGATATAGTACTCAGAGTGCAACACCAAAAAAATCATTTTATGGAATTTTCTCATCAAAGCCCTCACCACTTTTCGAGCTCTCTAGAACAATGATCTGCAGAAGATTCTCGGAACAACTTTTACCCAAAGCAGACCTTTAATCTGTATGTCTAAAAACAACAGATCGCCAAATTTAAATTAAAAAAAATGGCGGACGTAAAGTCGGGCGCGGACGACTTTAGGATACCCTGTACCACTAGCTTGTAATAAAGTCCGATTTCTTCACAAAAAACCAAAAACAGATGAATTTTTAAGCAAAAATTTTTTTTTGACCCATTGTTCATATGGGAGCTATATGATATAGTAAACCGATTTCAATAAAATTTGACACATAGCTTAAATACTTTAAAAAAGATCTGAATGCCGTGAATTTAGTTAAAATACGAAACACATCGAATTTTGTATAAAAAGTGTTTTTGGACCGATTGGTCCTATGGGAGCTATATGATCTAGTCAAACGATTTGGATTAAATTTAGTACAGTGCTTAGAAACTATAAAATACTCACGAATGTCAAATTTGGTCCCAATATCTTAACAAACAAACGAAACACAACAAATTTTGTTAAGAAATCGATTTTTTGGAAGATCGGACCTATGGAAGCTATATGATATAGTCAACCGATTTTGTTCAAATTTGGCACATTGCTTAAGTGGTCTAAAAAATTTCCAAAAGCCAAATCTGGTTACGATATCTTTATTAAAAAACGAAATGTAGCGAATTTTTCTTTAAAAAAGTTATTTTGGCCGATCGGTCCTATGGGAGCTATATGATATAGTCAACCGATTTCCATCAAATTTGTACAGTGATTGGTAACTATAAAAAACTTTCGAATACCAAATTTGGTTACGATATCTTCATAAACAAACGAATTATTCATATAAAACACTTTTTTTTTGTCGAGGTCGTCTCAAACACCCCCATGGGAGCTATATAATTTATCCCCGATATCAAAAAAATAAAATAAACTTGCCTCCTATGGAATAATATGGGATATAATGTGAAAGTTTGGTAACTCTAACTCTTACCATCTCTGAGATCTAGGCGTTCACACGGACGGACAGACGGACGGACGGACAGACGGACATGGGTATACCGACTTCTCTATTCACCCTGATCATATTTTAGGTAACTTTGGGGTGTCTCCGACGTCTCCTTCTATATGTTACATACATTTTCGGCTTACCATACGGTACCATACGGTACATGGTATAAAAACAAAATCAGGAAAAATGGATCACACTTTAGCCACTTTTCAACTCAACTTTAACCTTGAATACCTCGATAGTTTTTCTTTTATTTTTTTTTTTGTTTAGCTTGATCCCTTATTAACAGGGTAAGCTTCGGGCTATTATTTAAATTTTCCGATTTATATACATATAAGATATTTTGTTTTTATTTTAGTAAAAATTCAGTGTAGATTCTAGACCTGATACTCGAATACATTTTATATTTCCATTTGCTGTAGTTTTTAAGCAATTTTCATTTAATATCAACTTTGATAATCTATTACGATATTTTCACGTAATTCTTGATGCCCTTAGGGTCAGTAGTCAAGGCTGATCTGGATGGTTACATCATTGCTAACATTAAAACTATGATGAACCAAAGTTTTAGGCCGGATAGACGGATGGACATTAATTAACGAATCTAATTGCAAGTCTAAGAATCAAGAACTTCTAATATTTTAACAACTTTCTTTGATATCATGATGTTTATATAGTATTCTTATTATCAAGAAGCTATTTGGTTTACTAAAACTTCCATTGATGGAGATGCACAATTCTTCATATCTTCACTGCCAATAGTCTCCCCATACAATATTGCCATTGCCATACCCAACTCTGCCCATTTTCTCTCAGTGTGTACAAAATATAAACTGTGTATTTTTTGCTTGCCAAAAGTCAAACCGCAAAATATTTTCATTTAATTGGTGTGTGCTTGAAAAGCCCGTAAGCGTTTTTTTTTTTTATTTTAGATCTACTCAATTGAGTTTCAAAGTTGCAATTAGAGCGGCTTCAGTGCATCGGACCACTGTGGATACAATAGAAACAGTTAAGACTAAAATGAATTACAAATAATAAAATAAAAAATCTGAGTAGACCAAATAAATCGCAGACCATTTAACTTAAAAGCAAACATTTGTTTGACCAAACGCATAGAAAATTTATGAAGAGTACTTATATTCATAAGAACAAGGGGCCCAGGATAAATGGGATTAGTCCAAAAACAAAGTAAATAAGCATATATGTAGCTTTTGTGTAGTTAAAAATGTGAAAATCGCTTATTCTTTTTAAAAAATATACTTGAAGTTGGTTTAATTTGTTAAACGTTATCAGGAGTTTTAATACCGATTTATTTGATACTGATTTTGATAGTTCGCATAATGCGAAATCTGGAACAGGCCAGAGATGCAGTTTTTGTAAGTGTTGTATAATGTGGAGAAATCAACTTAAACATTACACAGGTTAACATGGTTTAGTTCTTGGAAAGGTGAGGATCATTTTCGAAGTAATTTGCTACGTGGAATATAAATCCGGTGTCAGAATTGGCTGAATTTTAAGATATTTGAGGTTATGCAGCCGAAAAACGGCGTTTAGTCCTTCTTTTGAGGTTATGTACAGAGTGCAAAAAATTTTGATCTGTAGTCAGTATGAACGAATATGGAGTCCGAAAAATTGAACATTTTTAAGAGCAATTACACAAAAAAAAATAATTGTCCCAAAGGCTTTATGCAAATCCTAATGACGTCGAAGGGTTATTTTTCGTCACTTTGAATAGCCATAACTTTGCGAAAAAAAACCTTGAACTTTTAAATTATTGCATACTAAAATAACTGGAGAGATAGACCACAATCCTGTGTATAACCTTAAAAGTAGACAAAAAAACCTTTTCGGGAACATAACCTCAAATATCTTAATATCCTTACGTGATGGGCACATTCTGACCCGGATTCGGATTCTATGCAGAAAATTTCTTTGGAAATGACCCTTAGTTACCAACAAGAGACCTGGCATGATCCCGGAATTTATAGACCTGCATTATAAAAACCTTCAACTGGGTCGAATTTCGTTTTGCTTAAATTTGTTTTCATTATGAAATTCTTTCGGAAAGGTCTTATAAAATATTCATCGTATTCAGAGTATCAGCTTTATTTGCTGAGAAATTTGTATTGTCCATCTAGGAAGGTTACAATAGTGTCCTTGTTTTCAAATCCATAGGTCGCTGAGGTAGAGATATGTGCTATATAAAATTTCAAACGAAAAGAGTTTTGTGAGATAAGAGACAGTATATAATTTTTTTCATCTGTATAACGTAGTATTACATTTTATCTAAAAAATTTAGAGCTTCAATATCTGCAATAGCTATCTTTCAAGACATATTTATTAAAAATTGGAAATTTACCGGCCTCTCTTTTACACTTTTAGCTAAAATCATTTTATAACGACAGTAACTATACTGAACCTAAGAAAAAACTCTGGGCCCGGGCGGAATTTCTCACTTTCCCACCCCACGGTCCTGGTTCAAGTTTATTCGAAAAATTTTGTATACTTCATTAAAAGCTACAACCATAAGTTTTTTCGTAGAGTTTTCCGGTAGTATTTTTTGGAAAGAATTTTTCTTTATTTTGCTTAACTAACAAGATTCGAAAAAAAAACCAATTCTGTAAGTACCAAAAGTTTTGATTTCTTTTAATCTTGATGAACTTCTTTGGATCGGATTTGACATGTAATAAGGTATTATGATTTATATATTTCTTTTTGTTTTCCTGAGCACGGCCGAATCAAAACAAATTTATACACCAACTTTGTTGTTTCGAGAATAATTGGGATTGCCGAACAGCAGAACACTTCAATACGGATATCCTGGAAATCTGATATTTTCAAAGCTATATAATATCTATATGCAAGGTCAAAAAAAGTTCGGCACATGTTACTCAGTTCTTCCATTTTTGCCACCTTGAGCTTTCCTCAGATGACTACCTTCCACATCTAAAAATCTAAATCTCTCACAGAATTCTTCTCATGAAATTGACGAAGTGTATATCTTTTCTTTTAAGCTTTGTAGTTTTGTAAACTGATTGATTGACTGCTACCAATTGTCTCCATTTGTCCTCAATTCCCACATGCCGCCACTCGACCAAGTTTTATTCAACTGCAAAAAAACATTTGGAAACTGCATCAATGGATGGCTTAGAGTGCTGGCAAAAACTAGAAAAAGTAAAAGCCAAATTGAATTCGGTTTTGCCTTTGAGCCAGGTTTAGCATTGTGCTTGCTGCCAGCCAGCCAAAAGTGTCAAGGATCCATCGAAGAGTCTCTGAATGATGACGATGACGATGTCGAGGTTGAGTTTTCTTTACACGACATTTAATTGAGAAATAATTGAATAGGTCGTGTGAAGTGTTTGTTTGGCGTTTGCAGCTTTTCAGTCTTTGCCCCAAGTACTCGGTACCAACCCACTCTGCAATCTCCCCTTATCATGTGAAATTAGCTTTGTCAAACGTACCATATAACATATGCAGGGTACTGAATTGAGCGGAAAATCCATTGCAGCGTGAAAATGCGACAGCGAGTTGTTAATGAAGTAGTCACAGTCCGCGTGGAAAGTCAGAGAAAAATAAAACACATAAACTCAAACAAATACGAATATAAATACGAATACGATTACGAATAAATCGTAAACAAATCGACGTGTTGCAGTCAAAGCGCAAACAAACAGTGAAGAGCACAAAATGGCGTATCCGGAATTCACGTTTGATTGCAATGTTTATGAGGAAATAATGGCTGACGCAGCGGGGGGTTCCACTGGCAGGGGGGATGCGACACGTAAATTGTGCAATCAGACGCGCGCTTATAATTGCAGTTGCAATTTTGATTATTATCAAATGGTAGGGGGTAAGACGCAGGGGCGTGGGTATACCACCTACCAAACGTCAATCAAGTAATAAATGTTGTTAACAAAGCTTTGGCAGCCCAAGCTTAAAGTCTAAGTTCTTCCAAGCTGTTAACTTTCTGGGAAGAGCTTTAAAATTTTTTGGCAACAAGCTAAGCGCTTAAAATTTTCCATGCAATAATTATAAAATGTTGATGGGAATATTTTGGCTAACTAACCATAACAGAGGCGGTGGAAGACTAACGACTGTTAGATACACTGTAGTTAGTTCTTGTAATGGTTGTGATCGTATGAGAAAATTTTGCTATCTATAAAGTCCCGATTGTAAAAACTTAGAGAGGAGTCCAATGAAACATTATCTATTATTAGCAGCAAGATTGTAATGCCTTGGTTCAATTTCTAACTTATGCAGCTAAAGTTATCGGGGTCTAAATTTCACAAGTTCTTAGAAAAATATTTTGTTCCTCTAATTTTTAAACCAGCCCAAAAATTTACATTGCTCTTGCTACAAATATTTATAACTTAGAATTAACTTCTATTTTATAATTATTAAAATAAAAAAATTTATCAATTATGTTCCAATAGATCCGCCCTGTTTCAGAAGTATTAAAAAAAATAGTACTGAAAAATATACTGTAAGGAACTATTCCCACTCATTGGCAACCCATTTTTAAGTTTACGGGTTTTTCATATTGTTTTGTCTTCTTCTGAGATACCTCTTTATATATTGAAATAATCTTTATATATGAAAGATGTTGTTATGTTTAACGTGTGACGCATGTTCTCATGAACACTTGGATGGGTTTCACTTTCACACTTTGCGTGTGTTAGAGGTTGTCAATTCGGAGGTTTAAAGCCTATTGCGATGAGTTTGTGTGCATTGGTTCGTGAGATATACGCATTTTTAATAATATCGGTTTTTGTGTATATATTACTATATATATAAAACTAGTATTGTTGTTAATCAATGTTCGAGATCCAAATCGTTTTAATCATGGAGAACAGGGAATGCCGTCTCCTAATCGATCATGGCAGAATCAAATTAATTATTAATCGTACTGCCCAGGAACGTGAAGATCGCAATGAACGTGAAGGAATTCGGTTAAGACAGACTCGTGAAGCGCGACATTCGACTAATAATGGTGCAAGTTTGAATCGAGCTGCAAACTAATCTAATAATCTTTTATTTTTCCAGATAACCTAACTAGAGAATCTTACGATGTTTATTCACTTCAAGAGTATTTTAAAAATTTGGCCAGGACAACGTCTGCCGGGCTCTCTAGTAATTTTATAAAAATCATAGCTCTTATTACGAACATATAATATTCAAGGCCTGTTTTAGTTTCAGCAGGTAAAGTTTTTGATTCCGCTGAATATTTTATTTATCTTGCAGCCATTTTGAAAACTTGTGTAGTTTCTATTTTTTTTTACATCCTCCTGCGTAACATTTTGAAACTTATATATGGTCTTACCGATGCAATCATCCGCATTATTCATATCGCTAAGTAAGTGACTAATCATTTATGATCAGCACAAAGTGAAAGATTGAAATCAAATTATAAAGTATTCCCTCAAATTGCATACAAAGTAATTGAAAAAACTCATATTCGGGGGTACTCCGGTAATCGAAACCAAACTTTTTATTCATATTCGTTTGGAAACCTAACGTTTGCTTCTGATTTCACCAACACGAATTTTTTATGTGGTGTGACAAAACGAATCGGAAAAACACGTAAAAATTACCCATTCTATTATGATGTATGTTTTTTAGATTTCCTTAATCTTATGTATTAATACAAAATATCACTCTTAGTCAGAGCATAGGGCAGAGTTATGTATTTATCGGAAATTATTTTTTTCTGACATATCAAATAAATTGCCTTATTGATGACCAATAGGTGAGACAGTGTCAGAATTTATCCAAAATAAAAAGGGAAATATGCGAAGATAAGCTAAAAAAAATCCGTTTTCCAAAGAACGTCTGATTATATTTTTTGCATACGCAAAAATTTTGGCGATATGTCAAAATAATTTTCTAATAATAAGATTTAAATTTATTATAAATAAAAATTTCTCAATCAGCTTCATTAAATAGGTATGCAAAAATAAGAATTTTAATTTTACTATAGTAATTACTAACTCTGTATGAGCAAACCCCCAATATCTTCTTAAGTAATTTTTCAGAATTCATATATGTATATCTATGTTTTTATTCTCAATTTTGTATTCTTTCTACTATAATTGTTTTCTTTTTTATTTATTATCTCTTTTCCTTTGTAATGCTCAGGCCGATTGCTTCTCGCTTGCACATCGCTAACGCACGAACTTTTGCATGTTCCTCTCTAACGCTATTCATTTTGCCATCTCTAGCGCGGACCTATTTGCTGTACTCTAATTTATTTTGTTGCTAATAAATGTAAAGATAAGTAGCTGGAGTTGGCAGCGCGATCAACAGCGGGAGTTGGCAGAGCGTACAACAGCAGCGTGAGCAGAACGGAGTAGAGTCGAAAATCGGTAGTCAAGAAAAGTTGTAAAGTCGTTTAGTGTTGTTACTCTTATAGTTCATTATACTCATTAATTAATAAACAAATAAACATCAATCCTACATTAATGGCAACGCTTATGTATTGTAGATATACTAAAATTATATCTGAGCAGTTTTATGAGTCTAGACTTTGGTTGCCACCGCTTCGGGCCCCACCCAGGGTCGACTGGGCAGAGGTTGAGAATTTTTCGTTAAAAATAAAAAACAATTAATTCAAAAAAATATTTTTTATCATTTCACTCTAAGACTCTTTAAGAACCAACGCTCTAAAAAGAACTAACTTTAGGTGTTTTGGTATAAATGGAAACTGAGCACATATTCGGTATAAAACATAAAAAACTAAAGAGCTCCAAGAAAATAGAGCCACTTAAACTACTTCAAATATTTATCACAATTAGAGACAAAAAAGCAATTTTACGAACTAAGCCACTTAGCACTTTTACGCCCCTTTGACCACGTTACATTCACTGCCTTAAATCAAACATGCTCTATATAATAATTATTTTTGTATAGTGTATATATAAATATAAACAAAGTCGAACAACCAACTTTTGTACGCGACTAGTCGCTATCAAAACAATCAAATCAAGCCGAACAAAAAACAAAAACAAGTGAGTACTAAACTTTTCCGACTATAAAAATTATGTCAGTGACGACAACAGTTCGACGCACAGCAATTAGAATCTTGGTCAGCGAAATACTTCCATAATTTCTAAGGTTAATGTCAATGCCGGAACGTGGTTGTGGTGATTCTGGCAACTGGTTTTACTCTCGCCCAGTCGTATAAACTTCATATAAAAGGCTGAATCTTGGAGCAGCGTTGCTCAGAAAACGTCAAAATTCGGAAAGATTAAGAAATGTTCGCTCTAAAAGTTCTGGCGGTGTTTATACTTTTAACTGGGATCGCAGCTGAGAGCAACTGGAAGCTGCCGGAACCTGCGACTGTGCAGCAGAGCTACAAAAGCTGTCAGGAGACTCAAAACGCAGCTGCCACACTTAGATGTACGGTCCAAAAGCTGGGCCTATGGAACGAAGAAAGTGGTTACAATGCCAGAAGAATTGCCAAAATGTTTGCCAAACACAAACAAACGGAGGAGCTGATTGTGGTTATCGAGTATTGTAATCAAAAAACGCGACAATTGGAGCAGCCCGAAGTCTGGGCTTATGAGGCTTACAAATGCGCTACAGCAGGCACCATTGGGCATTGGGTGAGGGAGTACCTAAGTGAGAAGAAAGATGAATAAAAAAATGTATATGAATACTGATGTAAAATATACGAAAATATTTTTTAGAGCCGGGTCCTTCCCTTTCTTTTTATCAAGGAAATCAAATTGCACTCATAAAAGTTGAGTCACTTTTGATCTTCTAGATATTCCCATATTTTTTATGGTATATCATCGGAACTCTCGTGAAAACGTTCGGCACAGACATGGTGACATCATGAGTCTTTAGAACATAGATGCAGTTATGTGCTTGATAATGACGATCGCGATATTCACGATGATTGTAATATTCGCTATGATTGTGATATTCACGTTGAAGCATCCGATGATTGTGATGATACTCATGATGATTGTGATATTCACAATGACTGTGATTCTCGCGATGGTTCTGTTACTCACGATGATTGTGATACTCACGATGATTGTGATATTCACGAAGGTTCTGATACTCACGATGATTGTAATTCTCACGATGATTGTGACACTCATGATGATTGTGATATTCGCGATGGTTCTGATAATCACGATAATTGTAATATGCGCTATGATTGTGATATTCACGATGAAGGATGCACGATGATTGTGATACTCAAGATGATTGTGATATTCGCGATGATTGTGATACTCAAGATGATTGTGATATTCGCCATGGTTGTGATACTCACAATGATTGTGATATTCACGAAGGTTCTGATACTCACGATGATTGTAATTCTCACGATGATTGTGACACTCATGATGATTGTGATATTCGCGATGGTTCTGATAATCACGATAATTGTAATATGCGCTATGATTGTGATATTCACGATGAAGGATGCACGATGATTGTGATACTCAAGATGATTGTGATATTCGCGAAGGTTCTGATACTCACGATGATTGTAATTCTCACGATGATTGTGACACTCATGATGATTGTGATATTCACGAAGGTTCTGATACTCACGATGATTGTAATTCTCACGATGATTGTGACACTCATGATGATTGTGATATTCGCGATGGTTCTGATAATCACGATAATTGTAATATGCGCTATGATTGTGATATTCACGATGAAGGATGCACGATGATTGTGATACTCAAGATGATTGTGATATTCGCGATGATTGTGATACTCAAGATGATTGTGATATTCACGAAGGTTCTGATACTCACGATGATTGTAATTCTCACGATGATTGTGACACTCATGATGATTGTGATATTCGCGATGGTTCTGATAATCACGATAATTGTAATATGCGCTATGATTGTGATATTCACGATGAAGGATGCACGATGATTGTGATACTCAAGATGATTGTGATATTCGCGATGATTGTGATACTCAAGATGATTGTGATATTCGCCATGGTTGTGATACTCACAATGATTGTGATATTCACGATGATTCTGATACTCACGATGAGTGTGATACTCACGATGATTGTGATATCCACGAAGGTTCAGATACTCACGATGATTGTGATTCTCACGATAATTGTGTTGATCGCGTTCCTTCTTTAGTTAGTTAACCAGAGCGAGTTGAGAGAGTTGTTGTCTTCCCCCAGATCACTTAAGATTTTTACCAATTAGGAGAAAATAGAGCATCTGATCGTGATTATAAAGTATAGTAATTGTATTTTATTGTAGCTTTAATCAAACATAAATTTTAAGTAAGTATTAAGTATTCGATTATCCATAAGTCTTTCAGGCGTGAACGCTGTGCTGCACCAGCTGCAGATTGGACCGCATAAAGCACATGCCACCGCGATGGGCCCAAGTACAGGCATCACTACCTTGGGTATTCTTATCGGCACAGTCTTCAATCTTCTGATGGGTTGCATCATTATGGTCAACCGTATTGCCACCAGCCAGTTGGTGATGTATCTTGTGCACATCAAATCCATTGTGTTCGTCAAAGAAACCAAATTGCTCGAAAATGCATTTCAAGAAGCAACGCGACTTATCATCTTCGGGATATTCCCATTTCTTGTATTTGGCAACATCCTCGGCAGTTGCGTGAACACGTTCGGCGCAGATATCACGATACTTGACCAAATCATCGTGAGTCTTTACGACATAGTTGTCGTGATGTGCGTGATCATGATGGCCATGATGATGCTCGTGCTCATCACAATTAGCCAGAGCTATAGTCAAGATCAGTAGCAAAAATGCCTTCATCTTGTTCAATTCGTCTGATGTGTCTTACTTTAGTAACTAAGAAAGCAACTGCACTTTTTGCTGCATAGGAACGCTCTATTTATAATCCTGCAAGTTGTTGCAATAGAATGAGCAATTGCAAGCTTATCTTGGTTTTCACCTTTAAAAGTCGGGCAAAGTGATTCTCTTATCAATGCTGTCTTTAATTTATTTTTAACAAAGAGAGACATAAAAGATTGAATTATAAACAAGTTTGAACTTTAAGATTTATTTCTTTATACTTAAAAAAAAATAAATCAAGAAACATTAAAATCAAGGCAGCAAAACAAAAAATTAGGGTTGCTCTGTATTGACACAGTGGAAAGATTTTATTCGCAGCACTGGCGCCATCTAGTGTTTGCTTGTTATGACTCTTTATGTTGGCGCCATCTAGTAGGCGTTGAAATTGATTAGCTCGTCAAGTCATACAATCATTATTATTGATTTATTAAGCACTCTGCATTCTCTTTCTTTGCTTATTTATTTATTAAATAGTTTATTGAAATAAATTTTCATTTATTATAAAGCTTTTGCTTTATAAATAATTAATTCTTTTGATCAAACGAAATCCTAAATCGATTTGTATAATCAGTCAAAGAAGCCAAAAAGCAGGCGACTGCGGTTCACATATCGTGCGATTAATTTTGCAGTTGAATTTCTTACTCAGAAATTCAATCTAAATAAAGGCAAATTTTGTTTTATTTCTTCAATGCGTTGTGCAATAGAATACTCTTTGCAATTAATGAAACCAATTAAAATATAGAAATTTATATCGGCGAAAATAAGCAAAGCGACTTTCTCTGATTTTTATGATTTTTGGTAGAGCTACTAGTAAATAGTAGTAATTTTATGGCGCAGTTCCGATTCTTTATAGAGATTTTTCCCAAACGAATAAACATATTAATGCTATTTTTTTTTAACCATGACAGATAAAACAATAAATTTAAAAAAAAAATTATATATATTTAGTAGGTCTACCAAATAGCCAATAATCATAAAAACTTCAAGGTAATGGAATTCTTATTTAATTTTTACAGTAAACTAGCTGACCCGGCAAACGTTGTTTTATCATATCAATTATTTCTAGGTAATTTCACACAAAATTTCATGAGAATCGGTCAAGCCGTTTCGGAGGAGTATGGTAAAAATTAAAAAAAAATTTAAGGGGTGGACAACCCTTATCACTTAGGGGTATAAAAAATAGATGTTGGCCGATTCTCAGACCTACCCAATAGGCACACAAAAATTCATGAGAATCGGTCCAGCCGTTTCGGAGGAGTATTGTAAAAATTTAAAAAAAAAATCGTAAGGGGTGGACAACCCTAATCACTTAGGGGTATAAAAAATAGATGTTGGCCGATTCTGCGACCTACCCAAAAGGCACACAAAATTTCATGAGAATCGGTCCAGCTGTTTTGGAGGAGTATGGTTACTAACATTGTAACACGAGAATTTTATAAATAAGATGTAGAATGTAAATGATTATTGACTTTATCTCATTTAATTTTAGATTAAAAGTGAAAATAAAAGGTTTTTTAGTGAAAAATATAAAATCATGCCAACTTACCTGCATAAAATATTCTATTGTAGTTCATATAAAGTTCAATATTATTTTATTAAATTATTATTTGCTCTTAAAGCAAAATAATATCAAGTCGCCATTATTCACTTTGCACTATTTTCGCTACAGGGCATCACAACAACAAAAAAAAAACCCTGATTACACGCACTTTAAAAAAACACGCACACTAAAGCAGAAGAAGCTGCTTTTAATTCAACACGCAATACATATACCGCTTACACTTATTGGCTTCACTGCAGTTTAGAAAAAAAAGCCAAATAAAGCAAAGAGATCAATTTTTGCACGCACACACACGCGCGCGCTTAAGTGTGAGTGTATTACATTCACTGCACAAAACAAAAAAAACAAAAAACAAAGATTCACATTAGCGCGCTCTCTATCACACCCACGCTCATTATAAAAATTTGCAATTTGCCCTCCTTTTACACTTCTTTCTGCCAACTTTTATGCGCATTCTCTTAATTTGCTAATAATTTGATTCACTTATTTAAAACAATGCCGCGTATATGCTAATTAGTTCCAAATATTGCTAATAATATCACTAACTATTTTAAAACATTGTAACACATTTTTGGCACGCGTAAATTTATTAATTTTTAATCAAACTGCAGCGCGTGGTCGACCGTGTCAAAGGCGAGATTAACTGATTTTTACTCTCTTTTTTTTTACTTTTCTTTGACACTTGACTTCAGTCGAGCGGGAGATGCAGAATATGTTTGTTTGTGTGCCAAAAATATTGTATGAGAGAGATATTACATCACAGTTACATGTTTAACTGTTTCTCTATTTCTTTGTAAGCTGCTTTCTTACGTGCTCAGCGCAAAAGATTTACCATTGATGTAGTTGTATGCGTTGGCAGAGCTGAAACATAAAAGTAAAAGTGCTGTTTAAAGGTGTATTGTATGTATGTATGTATTGTATGTATTGCAGCTTCATTAAGCTAACTGTATTTTTATACCCTGTACCGTATGATACAAAGAGTATATTAAGTTTTTGCAAACCGAAAATGTATGTAACATATATAAGGAGTCATCGGTGACACACCAAAGTTACCTAAAATATGATCAGGGTGACTAGAGAAGTCGATATACCCATGTCCGTCTGTCCGTCCATCTGTCCGTCCGCCTAAATCTCAGAGATGGTAAGAGCTAGAGTAACCAAATTTTCCAATTAGATCCCATATTATTCCATAGGAGACAAGTTTATTTTATTTTTTTGATATCGGGGATAAATTATATAGCTCCCATATAGGTGTTTGAGACGACCTCGACAAAAAAAAAAAAAAGATTTTAGATGGATAATTCGTTTGTTCATGAAAATATCGTAACCAAATTTGGTATTTAAAAGTTTTAGACATGTTTGATGAAAATCGGTTGAGCCGTTTAAAAGTTGTGGGGAGTGATAGTGGGGAGAATGCGTAAAAAAAAAAAGCAAACGAGTTTGACCTTAAATGTAATCTATACCGTAACAAGAATCTAAATTATAGTAAGTATATTATAATATACTAAAGTCTAACTTAACCTAACCTACCTATAAAAAGTATGAAATAAAAAATTAAATTAAAAATTTAAAAAACCCCGAACTTAAGTAATTTTCATTTAAAAAGCAAAAAATAATAAAAGAAACTTAATGTTAAAGTACCTAAGAATCTATTAATAATTCTAAAAAAATACGTCGCGTTGGGGGACACGCGAGGGCAGACGTCGTTGAAGGTCGTATCTTACATGCAAATTTTTTGAAGCAATTCTATGAAAGTTTTTGAAGTATTTTCTTAATTTTGTTTTTAAGTTAATCTTTGTTGCTTAATTAGACTATTTGTATTTAAATTGTTAGTTTAGGAGCGGTCCCCCAACGCGACGTATTTTTTTTATCTTAGATAAATCTTAAAAAATCTCGTAGTTGCTTTGTATAAAGTATAAACAAATGTAAAACCGTAAAGCAATCGAAAATCGGTTGAAAAATTACGACGTTGTGATTGTTGTGTGAGTGATCGCAGTACCCGAAAAACGGTTTTTAAGCAATAACTTGAGAATTTCGGGGTGTTAGACGATTTTGAAACACACTATCGTGATGTACTCGTCAAGACCTACAACGTACACTAGGTCACTTGAAAAGTGCTTAATCACTGTTGTACAGTGTTATTAATATAATTTTGAACTTTTTTAGATTTCAGTAAGGGTAAGTGTAAGCTCATTTTATGTAATTATTTGAATTTTGAGGGAAAGTAAGAAGGAGATAATTAATGCTGTGCTCCTATTGGCATCACTCCTACAAGTTTCAGCCTTTCATTGCACTTGCTACAGAAATAGCAGATCGGGTCCCCTACAGTACTTACCATACATAGAATGTTTTATTAAAGGTGCTTTGACAACAGGAACAAATTTGGAAGCTTGAGAGTTATGGGCTGATTCTGCACTGCATTAGTTTTTACCTTCTAAACCTTCACAAGGTTCTAGGCATTCCCTATGTGGGTGATGTGTTGAATAAATTTAGCGACCGTTACGCTGCTCGCTTAAGGAGCCATCCTAATTCGCCTGGCATGGGCCCTGGCCGGTCATAGACCAAGAAGACGCCTAAAAAGACTTCACCCAAATGACCTCAGAAGGCGTGTCTTATCATAACGACTACTTGATTTTTGAAAATATTGTATATATAGAGTAATCTAAACTATACCACACAAAAAGTTTTTTATTTTTTATTGAGTGTATAGGGACTTACTTTTTTTTTATAAATGTTAGATTATTACCCATAGAATCATGGGTTGACTGCTAATAATAAATATTCGAGAAAAAAATCAAAAATTTTTAAGTTCAAATTAAACCGGTTAAGAGCTAAAAATTTTCAATATAAACATCTCAGGATTTAGAAGCTGCATTAAAATTACTACACTCACAAAAGTCAGTATGTATGCTCAAACCGCATATTCAGTAAAGGGTATTTTATAGTCAGCAAGACTCGCTTGCATGAAATTCAGCTTGTTGCTTTTTGCATTTCTGTTTGAGCGCCATCTATTGTCTGCGCATGCAACTGTAATTTCTATTAAGCAGCTTTTGTCAGTGCAGCAATTGGTTGATGCCTCAAATG
This sequence comes from Chymomyza amoena, assembly GCA_037043745.1. Taxonomy (NCBI): domain Eukaryota; kingdom Metazoa; phylum Arthropoda; class Insecta; order Diptera; family Drosophilidae; genus Chymomyza; species Chymomyza amoena. The sequence goes on from JBAMAX010002508.1 coordinate 201,420, forward strand.
CTAGTATTTTTTAACGTTATATTGGCGCTCATAAAGCTAGCGCCATCTATGGTTTATGCCTTACAAGTGCTGCGTCAAGCAGCTTTTGAAGGCCCATTAAGATACTTGGTATATAATGCTGGTATTTTATTAACGTTTATAGAGTTTAAAATCACGCAATGATATTTATAGCTTGTTTTTCAGTTTTTCACTTTTTTTGGGAAAACAAAGGCCAAAATAAAGTCATTGTAGCTAATTGTAGAGTTGAACTTAAAAGATAATAAACAGCTGGCTTTGATACAAAATACAACTCTAATAGGGCGCATGATAGGTCAAAAGACAACTACAAATTAGACACTCGCTGCCAATCAAATGGGCAGTTCCCAACAGCAAAAGGGAAAGCGAAAGCACAAAGACACAAACTAGCAACAGCGCCAATCAACGTACACAAAAGACCATATCTAACTTGGCTGATTGACCCCCAGATTACTGGAAGGTCTGACAGACTGGCTGACAGTGATGAGTGTGTAGGTGTTGATCCAAAGCAGACCCCATAGACCCCTACAAACGATACTTATCGCCTCTGCCGCAAACGTGACTGCAAGAAGCGTGAGTGAGCCGGTCAGACAAAGCAAAAGCCACTCCATACAAGTTCTGGAGATTTTGTAATGAAAGTAAAACTTGGCTAAGCTCATTAACTGTAGACCCAAGCTGAGCTCCAGCTGGGTTCGAGAATAGATGGCCAATTATAACAGCATAACTATAACAATAAAATTTGATGGAATGCTGCGTTAAACTGGGCCAATTGCCAGAAGTTCCTGCAGCATGCAGCAGTCTAAGATTTCACACTCTTTCGCGCTCTCTCTCTCTCTCTCTCTCTATCGCAGACTTTTGCGAACCTCGGCGTACCGGACCAAGGTGGTGGTGGTCCGGACAAGGTATAAAAGGTTGGAGCGCGCCCAGCACTCGCTTCAATTTATTAAGAAACGCGCGTGCGCAAACGTCGCCAGACTCAGTCGTCCGTCAGCCGCCAGAGCGTCAACTGCTCTGCTAGTGTTTGTTGTTGTTGTTGTTTTTCTTATCCAAGTTCCAAAGCTTAGAAATAGAAACATTTTTTTAAAGAGTTGTTGCTTATTTTGCATTGCAAAAAAAAATTGTTGGACAACAGAACTTGAGCGCATATTGTAATATAATTTATGGCAACTTGTTTTCAAAGTCATTACGTATTGTGACTGTATCTGTATCGGTGTGTATCTGTGTGTGAAGTGTCTCTGAGCCGCTCTACAAATTGTGCATTTTAAAATATTGTACAAAACCAGCGACATTTTGGACGTTCCCGAACCGCTTTTAAGTGCAACGCGCAGTGAGACAATTTATGTGCAATTTTTGGGTTTTTTCTTAAGCTTCATCGCGGGTTCTCCAACACCTTTTGCATACCAAAAACTACAATTCTCGAAAATTTTAACGAAAATGCAAGTGATGAAGGTAAATATACAATGATATCTTAAGTTGGTACAATGTCATCGCCTACGTTTACCCTACACCCCCCACGCCGCCATGTTTGCACTTTCACTTTGCTTTGTTTAACACTTAATTAGTTGACCATTACCAATCTAAACTAATCTATGTATAAGTTGCCTTTGATCTGGTCCAGCCCTGACTCTGAACTGACTCACTGCCAATGGCTAACATAGTCAAACTGGCACTAGATGCTAGCCTGCTCCGCAGTAAGCAGACGGAAAACTCTTGGCTGGGTGATGCCAAATAGTAGATACCCTTTAAGGTGCAGCAATTTATGATGATTTTAATAGGTAAACTTGATCTCGAGAGTTTTTCAACTTATTCAAGCTAACTATAATATTTATGATCTTTGAGCTCGACTGTTAGTTCCATCCCAGGCTCATTTCATGAAATATATTTCATAGCTCATGAGCTACCTCAGATGATTAGTTATAGCACTGCTTATGTTGCTCCAGCGCCATAAAGCATCTTATGGAAAAAAACTTTTTATAAGGGATGTTTTGAACAACATATCAAAATTTCAGACGATTCGGTTGGATAGTTTTTTTTTCGACAACACCAGACCAAAAAAAGTAGTTTTGAGATAATTCTGTTTAAAGCTACACTGATCAACAATGCGACCATTGATGCCGCCGCGTGACGAGTCTGACTCTACCTGCTAAAATGGCTGTAGAATCGAAAATACTGGGAATATCCTTCCAACAGTATATTCTTAAAAGCCTATACTCTCGAAATATATGGAAAAAATTCGATTTTTCGAAAATTCTAGACCACCGGGACCCCTTAATAATTGAGTTTGATATCGAAGTTTTTCCACTTATTCAAGGCAACTATAATATTTATGATCTTTGAGCTCTACTGTAAGTTCCATCCCCATGAAACTCATGACGCTTATAATTCTCTAGCGCATCTTATGCAAAAAACTTACAATACATTTTTTTTTAAAGCTAAACTACTGTTTTATGCAAAAACCTTTTAACCGAAACGCCCTATTTTATTTACAAATTTCTTTTATACATAAATCTGTCTATCTATTGTATAAACAAAGACTTTGTTTTGTAGTAAACTCTTTTGTAGCAAGCTTGTGGGCTAATGAACGAATGTGAGCAGGGGTCGAAGCCTCCTAGTTTCATATAAAACAAAACTCTATTTTTAAACATAACAAGCCTATGCAGAAAATGTTTCAATGCAAACCCATTTTATGTAAAAAACAATTGTCACATAAAACATCTAATTCTATGCAAGCAAATAATTTTTATGCAAAAACTTTTGTTAAACGTTTTCACCGATACCCCTGTTTTTAGCCAAAAATACCTTTTATACAAAAATCTGTTTTATGCAAAGAAAAAACATCATTTAAGGAAAACAAATTTAATATATTTTATGTGAAAAACCATTTTATACAAACCATAAATTTTATGTAAAAACCATTTTTAATGTAAAAAACTTTTTTATGGAAACTTTTTTCCTGCAAAAAACAAAGGCTTTAGTTATCATTGACATTATATGTTATATTCGTTAATAGTTTTTAGCTATTATTGTCTTTGTAAATAAATAACTAAATAATTAGAGTACGCCTACATACAAGGAAAATATAATTTTCATAAAAAAATATATTTTTCGTGCCCATATGTTTAAAAAATAACTTCGAATTTTGCACGTAAAAAAATTGTTTGTCTGTCTGGAACATAACAGGTGGGTCAAAAAGTCTTTGGCATAACTAAGAAAGACACAATTTTCTACAGTAATTCATATTTGTGCATTCCACCGATTCTCTAACTTTTCAATACCGGTATTTTATGCCGATGTGTCGAGGCCTTCAAAATACGCTTCAGTTTCGGCGATGAGCTCTCATTAGAGCGAAATCTCTTGACACAGACCATCTTTTTGAACAGGGGGAAAATGTGGTAATCGCTGAGGGCCAGATCTGGACTGTACGGTGGGTGGGGAAGTAATTCGAAGACAATTGGTTTATTTTGTCCTCTCTGGGACGTTTCCATTCGTTGTTGTTTTTCTTCTGGTTTGAGGAAGCGCGGCACCCACTTTGAAAACAGCTTTTTCATACCCAAATGTTCGTGTATTATGGTGAAAATGGTACCTTATGATAATTTTATGACATCAGCTACCTCTTGTAACTTCAGTTTGCGGTTGGAAAGTATCATTTGCTTGACTTTTTCGACGTTTTCTGCCGTAACTGCCTCATTTGGACAACCAGAGCGTGCAGCATCATTATTATCTGTACGACCCCGTACTCAGCGAATCAATATTTAACACTTGATTTTGATGGTGCAGATTCCTTATAACACTTTTCAAGCCATTGGTGGGCTGTGACGGTATTTTTTCCCATCAAAAACAATGATAAATCAACACAAGAAATTGCTTTGAATCCATGATTTTTGTAAACACAAAAGAAGCGTCACTTGAATGTCAGTAACTTGGGTAATTATAAACAGATTGACTTGAAATTTTGACGGATGCATTTGAAGGTTGGTAGTATCATATAAATCATAAGGATAATCAACTGGTGTCGCCATCTGCATGTCAGGCCAAAGACTTTTTGACCCACCTGTTACACATTTTTTTAAACCTTAATAATATTAAAAAAATGCCTAAATATTCACGACACATTTTTTTTTGAAAATATTGAAAAATATCCATCATGCTATGATAACTCTAAACTTTTTCCCCAAGTTTTAAGACGATTTATTTTAAAGAAGATGTAATAAAAATTGAAGAAAATCTTAAGATCACTTAAAAATAAAAATTTAAAAAAGGAAACAACTCAAAATTAAAATACAAAAAAAATGTATTTATACCACTACTAGTGAGCCCGGCAGACGTTGTCCCGCCCAAACTATTTTCATACTCTTAAAGTGTATAAACATCGTAAGATTCTCTAGTTAGCTTATCTAGATAATCATAAGATTTTTGGATTAGTTGACTTTCATGACTCTCTAAAAAGCCGTTTGGACGAACTTAAGTATTCTTAAGAGAACTCGCATCTCCAATAAATTCTTGCCCCACATATACTACATTCCAAACCCTTGGCGACTACACTTCTGTCTGTACTTAATGTCCAATACCCGGTGTTAAAAAATTTTCTACAATGCTATAATCACGATATTCACAAAATTGCGTATATCTCACGAACCAATACACACAAACACATTGCAATAGGCTTAAAGCCTCCGTATTGACAACATCTAACACATGCAAAAATCATATTTGAAATTCTTCAACGCGTTCTTCAGAACACCCGTAACAAGTAAAACATTAACATTAAATAATCTGACAATATACACAATGCCACACAAAAAAATAAAAAAAAATTTGTCGATAAATTGAAAAAAATGTAACGGGGTCCCCTCCTTAGAAATTACTCAAAACTTTTTATGCTATAAACCTTCTACACACTATAATAAACAATATATAAAAAAAATTTGGCAAATTCGTCCAGCCGTTTCAGAGTTATGCGATCATAAACGTACAGCATTTCTTTTTTATTTATAGATAATAAATTGATATGTTCGTTTTATTCCTATTTCATTTATAATCCATTTACATATATGCGAATTTTAAAGAAAGGGTCCCACAATATTCTGCCCCGGGCTCCCTTCAGCCACTGTGCGCGTCGCTATAGGAGCTATATGAACCAGTCAACTGATTGACACAGTGCTTTAAAACTTAAAAAAATATCGGAATGCCGAATTTGGTTTAAATATCTTTACAAACAAACGAATCACAACGAATTTTGTATATAATTTTATACAAATTTAGTTCCAATATCTAGTCTATATGGTATAGTCAACCAATTTTGTTTAAATTTGATACATTGCTGAGGTACTTTAAAAAAATTTGAATGCCAAATTTGGTTATCTATCTAAAACTTTTGTTTTGAAAATGTTTTAATAATGTTAATAATTCTGTGTCATTTTATTTACCAATTGAATTTTCTGTAATATTGCTTATAATTCTCATACGCTTTAAGCAACATATAAGGTAAATATGAACAACCTGCAACCCCTATTTTTTACTTCTATTTCTAATTTTTTATTGATATTTGAATTAAGTTTTGTTTTTTTTTTTTTTAACTTTGCCATTTAACTTTTTTAAAAAGGTTCGGTCTTAGCTGAGAATGAATCAAAAGCAAGCTACTTGGGTTCGTTGTGATACACTCCAGGCAAAGAAAAAAGCTTATCTATATCAATTCGAGAGAGGTGATGAAATATTGGTATATCGGCTCAAACACCCCTATAGGGGCTATATAATTTAAACCCGATATATTCACGACACATTCTTTTTCAAAAACATTTAAAAATATATTACGCTATGACACCTTTAACTCTTTCCCAATTTTTAAGACGATTTATTTTAAAGAAGATGTAATGAAAATAGCAGAAAGTCAAATGTTTAAGATCATTAAAAAAAATAAAAAAATTTTAAAATTTTAAAAAGAAAACAATTAAAAATTAAAAGAAAACAATTTTTTTATATAACTGTTATGCTTATAACTTTATTTAAAGCAAACCCTGCAGCTCGACCTTTTTTTTATTAAACAAAACTAAAAATTCAATTAAGTGTAATGTTTATATTAAAAAAATCAAAAAAAACCTTTAAAAAGATTATTTATCTATAAAAATTAAATTATATTCGCAAAAAACTTTCTTTCTTGGCAAAAATAAAGATAGTAAAAATAAATAATTCAAAGCAATTTAAATAAAATTATTTTTCTTATATAAGAAGTTATAGTTAAAAATTTTATCAAAAATAGAGCTGAATTCGGAAAGATTTTTTCGTAGACTTTTGGAGTGAACAAAATTTTGTTTTCCATATTCATTCAGGGCTTTGAATAATCTTCATTATGCCAAAATTTCAAATCAATATGAAAATTGTTTCCAACCTTTATAGATTTATTTAAAATAGGAAAGGACTTTTTCTGTTAAAGGCCTCCTTAATTCCAGGCTTGTCGTTGGGATGATTTCCCAGTCTGGCTATCGATTAGTGGCCGCCAGAGGGCGCTTTTGGGCTTTTTTTTTAAATTGACAAAAGATTTCAAGAAAATTAAAAAAATGTTGACTTAGTATTTATGTTTTCTCTTATTAAGTTTTGAATATTGAAACAAACGAATTATTAATTTTTTTGTTTTCTTTTATCAAGTTTTGAATCGGTGGAAAATATCGATTATCGAAAATCTCCTGCCTGACTGCTAAGCAAATTTTTTTGTATAATTTGTGCTCTGTAGCTACTTTAGACACTAAGTTCCTTAAATTAATACGGACAGATAGATATGGGTAAATCGATTCTGTTTGAGATGCTGATCTCAAATATATATATACTTAATGGGATCAGCCAATTTCTTTGGCTTAAAGGGGGTGCCCTTTGATTAATTTTATCTCATTTTAGTGAAATATTTTTGGGTATTATTATTAGCTGTTGCTTTCAACTTTTAAAAGCTTATAACTTTATTGGACCTAATGAAATCTTATAACTCATCAAGGTAACCTTGAAGTTTCTTAAAATCAGCTTTTACCTTTAATATTAGAGATTTTTGGCCATTGCGATAGTAAGTAGTTTTTCTAGTTTTTCGCCAAATGCGTCCGATTTTCCTCCTAACCCTTATAAGCTGTTTTCATTCAAAAATATTAAGTTTTAAGTTACCAAAAAAGCATTTGTTTTTTGAATAGTAAGAAAACTTATCCTAAATTAACTTTAAAAAAAACACTCTTTTCAGCTGCATACATTTTCAATCTTTATTTTAATTTTGAATATCTTCAACTGAACTTTGTTGTAGCTTTTAAAGAAAATGTTATGTTTTATGTGCGTGAATTTTAGCTTTTAGTTGCTTATAATTCACAATTGGTTTCTTATATAATGTCACTTATGAAGCTTACGATTCACAAATGGTTCAAGTCATATAATGTACAAGTGTGCAGAATTCGTAAACAATGTAATTTTTTTTTATTCATTAACTTATTTTTTATTTATACTTAAATTTTGGTTTCTAGAAGTTCAAAAAATGAATTATGTTGTAATTGTAGTCAATTTGGTAAATCATCTTTTTCTGTTTTAGTTTTCATGTCGACTGTCAAAAATTGTATTCTTCAAACTTTATAAGGCTATCTTGAATCGTTAAAATGATTATGAAAGGTGAAATAATGCAAAAATAATAAAATTCAAAATCTACGAAAGCAGTAAAAAATTGTCTCTACTGAATATGCTAAATATTGGCAATAAAAACGTTCAACTTTTTTCGAATTGGTATCTTTTGTTGAATTTATGAAAATTAGTTAACTTATTTAATTTGTTGATCTTAAAAATATCTGTATGCATTAATTCTTCTTTAAATTATGATATTTTTTTAAATTAATTCCAAATAGGAATAAATTATTTCGAATAAAAATTAGAGTAGGTTCCGTAAAAAAAAAATATGATCTTCTTTGCAAAACTGACTTAAGTACTATAATAAGTATGAATTATCATTTTAAATATGAAAGATGTTTTTAAAAAAAATGAATGCAGAGGTATTGGTTACGGTTACAACAATAATAAAATTTGTATTATATTAGCTTTGGAGCAAAAAAATTAATATATATATTCAAGAGCTAGGCAATGATTCTATTTAAAATCGATTCTTTTTTTCTGACAATAAAATCGATTTTTGTTTATTGAGAATCGATCTTTTTTAAGTCTTGCAACTTTGCGATACACATAGGTTAAGGTGGATCAATTTGTATGGGGCATAAAACGCGTTTTGGGACTCTCAGCGGTTTTGACTTTGGTAATTTTAAGCATTTTAGTCCTAGAAACTATTGGTCTAAAATGTGAAAATTATCAAAATATTCAAAAATCGGCTTACACCTTGCATTTTCAAGGACAAAAACCTTCGAAGAATCCATTTTTATACCCTGTACCGTATGGTACAAAGGGTATATTAAGTTTGTGCAAGCCGAAAATGTATGTAACATATAGAAGGAGACGTCGGCGACACCCCAAAGTTACCTCAAATATGATCAGGGTGAATAGAGAAGTCGATATACCCATGTCCGTCCGTCCGTCTGTCCGTCTGTCCGTTTGAACGCCTAGATCTCAGAGATGGTAAGAGCTAGAGTTACCAAACTTTCACATTAGATCCCATATTATTCCATAGGAGACAAGTTAATTTTATTTTTTGATATCGGGGATAAATTATATAGCTCCCATGGGATGTTTGAGACGACCTCGACAAAAATAAGTTTAGATGAATAATTCGTTTGTTTACGAAGATATCGTAACCAAATTTGGTATTCGAAAGTTTTTTATAGTTTCCAATCACTGTACCGAATTTGATCAATATCGGTTGAGTATATCATATAGCTCCCATATGACCGATCGGCCAAAATAATTTTTTAAAGAAAAATTCGCTATGTTTCGTTTTTTAATAAAGATATCGTAAGCAGATTTTGCGTTTGGAAATTTTTTAGAGCACTTAAGCAATGTGTCAAGTTTGAACAAAATCGGTTGACTATATCATATAGCTCCCATAGGTCCGATCTTCAAAAATCGATTTTTTAACAAAATTTGTTGTGTTTCGTTTGTTTGTTAAGATATTGGGACCAAATTTGACATTCTTGAGTATTTTATAGTTCCTAAGCACTGTACTAAACTTAATCCAAATCGGTTGACTATATCATATAGCTCCATAGGACCAATCGGTCCAAAAACACGTTTTTTATACAAAATTCGATGTGTTTTGTTTGTTTGTAAAGATATTTGAACTAAATTCGGCATTTAGATAGTTTTTAGGTATTTAAGCACTGTGTCAAATTTGATCGAAATCGGTTGACTATATCATATAGCTCCTATAGGAACAATCGGTCAAAAAAAAAATGTTTGCTTAAAAATTCTTCTGTTTTTGGTTTTTTTGTGAAGGAACAGGATTTTGTTGCAAGCTAGTGGTACAGGGTATCCTAAAGTCTTCCGCGCGCCTGACTTTACGTACGCCATTTTTTATTTATATTTTGAATTTTTTCAGTTTTTTTTAAATTGACAAAATATCTCAAAAGATCAAATGATTTGGTACTTCATTTTTAAGTTTTCTATTTAATAACTTTTGAATCAATCGAATTATTAATTTTCTGTTTTCTTTTATCAAGTTTTGCATTTTTTTTTTTTCGTTATTTTGAATTAATTAAAAAATGTTAAGTTAATTTTGTATAAATATACAATTTATATGAAATTATATAAATTTATCCTGTGAGTAACCTACCAGTATTAGTGCGATTAATCGATCAAATAGATTTTGTTTGAGAAATCGATTCTCGATCGAGATCGGTTCTCGAAAATTGACGATCGAGCCCAGCTATGATATATTCCGGTACGTACCGGTCTAAAATATTTTGCAGAACTGACTTAAGTACTATTATAAATATTACCTATAAATTGAAAAATAAATAAATATGGCAGAATGGATGTTTTAAAAACAATCGAGAAATTAGACTTATAGACTTGTCAGGGCACAATAGATTGTTTTAGATGTTTTCAGCGGGCAAATCCAAAATAAAACTCATAACTAGTAACTTTTCCCTAATTCACAATTTACAGCCTTCATAGATATACTTCTTATTTTAAAAACTGCCAACAAAGTTTAAAAGTTTATAGTACCCTACTCTATTGTAGAGTATTCTATTTGAAATAATCGCCTAAGCTTAGAGCTGGCCTGCAAATTGTATATCATTCACAGTGTCAGTTATTTGTACATTTGTCCACTTGCCCACCCACACCGTGGTGAGTCTTTTTATGTTTACGTGTTTTTTGTCGGATTTTGGCACTTAATGTGCCCCAATTTCGAGCACTCAAGTGCACTCAGACGTCATCGGAGCAACGTCGTCGTCGGCGGCGGCGTCACGAAACATAATGAATATTGTTTTTTGATTCGATTCATTTCACTGCGCGTTGCCCAAATCGGAATCGGAGTCAAAGTCATAGTCATAGACAGAGAGTTGGAGTTAGAGGCAACAATAGACATAAGAAAAGGAAAAGCGTTGAAAATTGTTATTTGTATGATCATTCAATTGAGATACGTTTTGCTTTTGGGCAAACGAAAGCACAACAAAGTCGGATATACATTGTAGATACAGATACAGATACCAAGAGCTTGAGATACTTTTGGACAGGGAAATGCGCGTGGGTGGAGAATGTTATTATTGTGTACCAAGGCGGCCAAGGTAAGGAAAGTCAAAGTGAAATGCTTGGAAAGCAATTCAAATCGTTTGCAACAACAACAAAAACAACAAAAATAATAGGGGGGCAGTGAGCGTGGCGCACAAGCCCTGGATAAATGTCTAAGTAAGTAATCTGAGCAGCCAATGGATGCAGATTACCAAGCAATTAGAGTGAGTGCCAGCCAAGATCAAGATCTAAAAACTCGGTCACAGATCACACAATGTGCAGCAGACACCAACAGCCAGCAACGCCGTCGACATTGTTTCATGCCCCGGCGCATATCCATGCCAAGCCTCGCCCTGCCCAGTCTAAACAACTGACCGCCAACTTGTTAAACCGGACATGGCAGCTATCCATGGACTGACTACTAGGCCACCCCTCTGCACCCTTCTCAACTACTACTTATGCAAATTTCTAAGGTTCAGCTTCTGACGTGCAGATAAGCACGTCACAATTTGCTTGAAATTCCAAATTCCAATAATGGCCCAATATTGAGCCCATATTGTGACGCTTAGCGTAGGAACAGTCAGTCCGGTCCGGTTCGGCTCGGCATGTAGTTGATACTGCTACCTATTTCTACTTATAGCTCGTAGTAATCCAATTAAAGGAACAATCTACATTTCATTTGAAAACTAATGAAGTGTGGTTAATTCATAACAATAGCTACACATGTTGATTGGAATATTGGTTTGACTGCATTGGCTCTAAACGTGACGAATCGGTCGACGGACTAGCTCACTTGGCTGACTAGTTAGAATACACTCGAAAAAATGGATGTTCACTTTTGATTCATCAATTTAAGAGAATTTTACTAAATCAAACTCTAATTTTGTAATCTTTTAAATAAGAACAATTCTCTTTTTAACTTGACTAGGGGGCTTAGCTCCCTGCTCGCTCGCTCAACAACCCCCTTACTTACTAAAAAAAATGTATTAAAAAAAACTCTTATATAAAAGAGGGATAAGAACTAACATTTGTTATAACAAATTTTCAAAAAAATTGAGCAACATTAAACAAATTCTTTGCAATAAAAAATTTCAGTATTTTAAAATTGAAAAATTTTTATATATTTTAAAAAATGGATTGTTTTTTTAATTAAAGTTTATTTGACGGAATTTACAAAGAGAAATAAATTTCTAGCGAGCATAGCGATTAAAAAAAACTGCGGAATTCACTAGAATTAAAAACAGATTGCTTTAAAATTTTAAAGCATAATTCTTATTATTTTTAAAATGAAAATCATAATATAATTATTATTTTTTATTTGCTTATTAAAATTAAAAAGAACTGGTTTTGATAGAAAAATATTAGTATTGTTTTGAAAGCATGTTGACTTTCAAATTTCTAATAAAAATAATTAAAAAAAAGAATAAATAAAATGATTGATAATCCAAAATACCTAAGTTTTGGTGATTTCTTTAAAAATACAATTTTTACACCTTTTCAAAAAAACATTTTAAAATTAAAAGAAATGAAATAAACATTTAAATCAAAACGTATAAAGTTGAGACAAATCTAAGTTCGCCTAGTCAAAAAAAAAAAATTATTTCCAGTCCAATTATCAGATGCATTTTTTTTCAAATTTTTATGATAAAAATAAATTTAAAAAAAATACATATAATTAATATTGCTGATTTCGCAACATATGTAGAAGATAGAGCTGGGCATCGATTCGATTTAAAATTGAGTTAATCTGTTCCTTTTTCGGACAATAAAAACGATTCTTGATTATTAATCATCGGTATTTTATGTACATTACGGCGGTTCAATTTAATGAGGTAGAAAAACGGTTTGGGGCTCTCAACGATTTTGATTCATACTTTTAAGTATTTTAAACCAGGGTTTCAAAATGAATTTTGAGTATCCCACTTTTATAAAATTAGTTTTTATTTTCAAGGCAAAAAAACGTTATTTTTTTCATCTATATTTAATTCCACCAGAGGACGCTTTAAGGTATTCTACAAATTTTTTTTTAGATTTTTTTGATGAATTGGCAAAAGATTAAAAAAAAATGAAATAAATGGTGACTAAATTTTTACGTTTTCTCGTATTAAGTTTTGAAGTTTTTACTTTGAAACAAACGAATTATTTATTTTTCGGTTTCTTTTAGCAAGCTTCAAACTTTGGTTTTTATACCCTGTACCGTATGGTACAAAGGGTATATTAAGTTTGTGCAAGCCGAAAATGTATGTAACATATATGTAGAAGGAGACGTCGGAGCCACCCCAAAGTTACCTAAAATATGATCAGGGTGAATAGAGAAGTCGATATACCCATGTCCGTCTGTCCGTCTGTCCGTGTGAACGCCTAGATCTCAGAGATGGTAAGAGCTAGAGTTACCAAACTTTCACATTAGATCCCATATTATGCCATAGGAGGCAAGTTTATTTTATTTTTTTGATATCGGGGATAAATTATATTTGTAGCTCCCATGGGGGTGTTTGAGACGACCTCGACAAAAAAAAGCGTTTTAGATGAATAATTCGTTTGTTTATGAAGATATCGTAACCAAATTTGGTATTCGAAAGTTTTTATAGTTCCCAATCACTGTACCAAATTTGATCGAAATCGGTTGACTATATCATATAGCTCCCATAGGACCGATCGGCCAAAATAACTTTTTTAAAGAAAATTTCGCTATATTTCGTTTTTTAATAAAGATATCGTGACCAGATTTGGCGTTTGGAAATTTTTTAGAGCACTTAAGCAATGTGCCAAATTTGAACAAAATCGGTTGACTATATCAATAGCTCCCATGGGGACGATCTTCCAAAAATCGATTTTTTAACAAAATTTGTTGTGTTTCGTTTGTTTGTTAAGATATTGGGACCAAATTTGACATTCGTTAGTATTTTATAGTTCCTAAGCACTGTACTAAATTTAATCCAAATCGTTTGCCTAGATCATATAGCTCCCATAGGACCAATCGGTCCAAAAACACGTTTTTTATACAAAATACGATGTGTTTTGTTTGTTTGTAAAGATATTTGAAATAAATTTGGCATTCATATCTTTTTTAAAGTATTTAAGCACTGTGTCAAATTTTATTGAAATCGGTTGACTACATCATATAGGTCCCATAGGAACGATCGGTCAAAAAAAAATTTTTGCTTTAAATTCTTCTGTTTTTGGTTTTAGAAGAAATCGGACTTTATTACAAGCTAGTGGTACAGGGTATCCTAAAGTCGTCCGCGCCCGACTTTACGTCCGCCATTTTTTTATTTCTAAATTGTGGAAATAAATTTAAGTGAATTTTGTATAATTATTTTTCTTTTTATAAAGATTTCCTTTCCTGTAATTTTCTAAGGTTTGAACTAACCGTTTTATTCCGATTAATCGATTTTTTTGTGAGAATCGGTCGAAAATATCGATTGTTGGTTATTGAAGATCGAGCCCAGATCTATAAGAAGACACGTTTTAGCAAAATCTTTTTAACTTTCTTATTTATTTTAAATTTGTATCTTTATTAGGAAATATTTCCATTCAAAATAATTCAAGCAGTAACTTTTTTACTCCCCATCCACATTGGATTCGCCATTTTGATAGCATATAACATGGATTCCAAAAATCTCAAAATATTATTTGAAATAGTGATTCAATTTTGCAGCTATTTTTTTTTTATTATACCTTCGATACTTTAAAGTATCAAAAATGATCCTAAGTCTTAAAAAATTTGGAGAAATTACGAAAAACTTTTAATTATCTTAAAATTATAATCTCCCGGGGGGTTGGCTAATTTGACAAATATATACATAAAAAATTGTTTAATTTATGAGTTTAAATATAATAAAAATACTGAGATTTCAACAGAAACTAGTGGGACGTTGACCTGCCCAAATTTTTTGAATACACTTAAAGGGATAATCATCGTAAGATTCTCTGATTGGCTTATCTAGAAAAATATAAGATTTTCAGAATAGATTGCAGCTCGATTTCAAGCTTCCACCATTATTATCGAATATCGCGCTTCACGGGTCGGTCTTGATCAAATTCTCTCACGTTCATTGCGATCTTCACTTTCCTGGGTAGTACCCATTGATAATTAATTTGATTCGTTGCATTTCTTCCAAAAAACCTCCGTATTGGCAACCTCTAACATACGCCAAAATCAAATTTGAAATTCATCGACGCGTTCATGAGAACACCCGTAACACATGAAACATGAGTTTCTTTTATAAATGACAAAAACAATTAACTAAAAAATATAAGTTAATCTGACAATGTACACAATGCCGAACTATAAAAAAAAATTTAAAAAAATGTATCCCAAAATTAAAAAAAAAAAATAGGGGTGGCAACCCTTATCTCTTAGGAGTATGAAAAATAGATGTTGGCAAAATTACATAAGAATCGGTCCAGCCGTTTCGGAGTATGGTAACTAAGATAAGATAAAAATAAAATAATACTATAACTTTTCATTCTTTAAAAGATTTCTTCAAATTTTGTGTATTTAAAAAGTAATTTTAAAATTAGAAATCTAATAAATGTTTCAAAGTGTACAATACACTGGCTCCATACTCATTTATTGTTTATTTTATTATTTCGATAAAAAAAAATTTTTTTTTAACGATGTTGCATCAAATCGTTTTATTTTATATTAAAAAACTATGATGAAAGGACTAATAGACGTATTTAAAAATAATGGTTAAAAAACACATTAAAAAACTACTCCACTTCCTTTTTGCTCAACTTATTAGAAACCCCCAATTTTTTTCAGTGTACTTTTATTTGAAAGTCATGATCGACCGACCATTTTATGACGTGTCTAGCGCCCCTTTGTGGCGCTCTATTGACACTCGCAGCTAATACGCTGCTTTAAGGTAGCGCAAAGATACCAACTCTGCTTCCATGTAGAAGCTTTGGATACGAAAAACTTCCGTCAAACTAGATCCATTCATTTGTAATACGAACAATTCTTTGATTGATGATTGAACGTTAGAGATCAATTAAAAATACTTTTAATTGTGCGAAAGGCGTTAAATGTTCTTAGTGACAGACAAACGAAAACACAATGAAAGTGAAACCTTCGACAAACTCGTTCTCCAAAAATATATCTCTAAAACATCTCTTAACTTTTTAATCAACAGCATAAATTGTTGCTCCTACTGCTGCTGGCTTTGGCATTGTGCGCTTCCCAGGCTGCAGGCGCCAGGCGCTTGAGAAAAAAACCCAAGGTCTATAATGCGCTGATAACCACCGATGAGAATCTGACCTCCAGTCGTGCCTATCCGGTTATACAGCCCAGCATACATGAGCCGGGCTATGCGCCTTTTGGACCCTTTAATCCTTTTGGCTTTTACTCGCCGCCATTGGTGCGCTTTGGACAGCCGATAGTGCCGGGATTGACTCCTAGCGAGCGGGTAAGTAGTAATACATAGATATATATTTTTTAAATATTCATTTTGATTCATTTGCTCTCCAGCTGCCATATCCAGTGCAGTATCCCACTGCCTATGAGCCCAGTTTGGCGCCAGAGCAACGCGAACCGGAGCCAGCTCCTGACACCGCACCACAACCGATTCCAGTTCCCGAAACTCCTACATCCGCGGAAACAGAACGTAAGGAAATGCCCAAGGAACAACTGCCTCTACCGCTCAATGAGCAGGGCTTGCCACCTGTGCTCGTACCACTGCCACAACAATACAATCCCAACTCCTTGGCCTTGCCGCCTTATCCCTACAGCCAGTATCCCGTGATCTATGATCAGGCAGGCTATAATCAACAGCGCACAAATTATTTGCCGCCCTATGACTACTATCCCAATCCTGCTTATGCGGCACGCAGACCAGCACCAGCACAGCCTGCTCCAGCACAACCACAGGCAGCAGCAGCACCACCACAAGCTGCACAAGATCCAGCAACACTGCCACACTTGCCACTGGATAACTTGGACACGACGCCCAGCTTTGAGGACATAAAAAACGCTTCGGGTAGTAAAAACAGCGCTGTGCCAGATGTGCCACCTCCACCGATACCATCCGGCCCCAAGCGTCCCAGACCCATGGATAACTAAAACGTTCCAAGAGAGTAGCATTTAAGCCAGCCTTGTGGGCGGACATACATACGTACATATTTATTACCATTTTCTTAAGCATTTCGATTTGATGTACAATATCGTTTACCCCCTAAGAGTAGTAAGTTTTTTAAAGCAATCATAATTGGAAATATAAAAAATAAAAGTTACTGAAGCGGTGAATGAACTCGGCGAAACGCAGCGAGCATTGTTAGTAGGGAAGAGTTTACCCTGGGGAACTGGAGTGCTGCTTTCGCTGCAGCTGCCGCTGGGGGATTTGTTTATCTGTCTTGGCTTGGGCCTATAAATGCAGTGGAACTGTCCAGGCTGTAGCACAGTTTGCAAAATGAAGCTGACTTACTTGTTGATTCTATTGGTTTGTCTGCTGGGTTTGGGTAAGTACGGCCTGTGCAACAAAGATTCCCATGGCAGTCTGAGTCATAGTTGCCACAATTGCAGGCTATGGCAGTGAAGTAAGAGCCACCAATCCGCCATTTGTGCGCAGTCGTTATAGTCTGCGTTGGCGTCGCACGACCAGTCCAGCACCAACAACGGAGCATCCCAAAGTGGTGGTGGCCAGTTCCACAGCTAATGTGGATTATGATTACTATGGCAATGCTGAATTGGACAATGGGCATAAATAGGAATCGAAGCAAATCTAAATATGCCACAAATTTGTATATGTAAACAAATATTCCACACAATAAATAAGTCAATTCAAACTTTGCGCGCACGAATTAAATTGGCAGCACTGTACAATAATTTTAAAGCAAATAGGCAGCACTCACTAAACAGCTGTTACTCTGTGGAACACTTGGACTACAGTAAATACTCAACGACATAAACTTTTAAGTATTGTAAACTCTAAACTGTATTAATGATAATATCGTAGTACACGCTTAATAACCAAACTATTATTGTTATATATAAGAAAAATAAAAAATACTTTTAAAATTATATCAGAACCGAAAATTTTTCGTAAGAATCTTTAAAAAAAAAATATACATATATCAGTAAGAATAATAATACAGAAAACGAAGAGCATAACCTGGGAAAAATATTTAGTGGACAAACATTCAGAAATCGTAAGAAACTTTTTATAAGTCTAAAACCAAGTTATCGTATTAGAGGGTAGGGACGTGGCACTGCCCCTATATGCTGTTACGGCTTTTGCGTGATATCTTTTTTTCTATCAAAATTAGAGTCGATTCAAAGGTCGATATTATTGCAAATAATAATTTTCTTTCTACATGAAGCTTACTGTATTTTTAGTTAAAATTAAGTCAAATATAAATTAAATTTTTAATATATTATTCAAATTGACAAGTTTGCATACTTGAAGTCCCTCTCACGATTTGTTTCAGCTAATAAATTCAGTTGCGTGATATTTAAACCCTGTACCGTAAGGTGCAAAGGATATATTAAGTATTTGCAAACCGAAAATTTATGTAATATATAGAAAGAGTCGTCGGGGACCCCTCAAAGTTACCTAAAGTATGATCACGACTAGAGAAGTCGATATAATGTCCGTCCGTCCGTGCGTATGAACGCCTAAATCTTAGAGATAGTAAGAGCTAGAGTAACTAATCTTTCACATTAGACTCCTTAGTATTCCATAGGAGACCAGTTTGTTGTACATTTTTGATATCGGGGTTACACTATATAGCTCCCATAGAAGTGATTCAGGCGACCTCGAAAAAAAAAACAAAAGTTTTAGATCGATTATTCGTTTATATGGCACTCGTTAGTTTTTTAGAGCTCCCAAGCACTGTGCCAAATTTTAACAAAATCGATCGACTATATTAAATAGCTTCCATAAGACCAAGGGTCAAAAAAACGTTTCTTATACAAAATTCGTTGTGTTTCGTTTGTTCGTGAAGAACCAAGTTTGACATTCAAAACTTTTTTAGAGTACTCAAGTACTGTGACAAATTTGATCAAAATCGGTTGATTATTTTATATAGGGACGATCGGTCAAAAAAAATTTTGTTTAAAAATTCGTCTGTTTTTGATTGTTTATGAAGGAACCTTATTTGGCAATCAAATGTCTTTTGGTGTTTTTAAGCGGTATACCGGATTTTTTTGACAGGTAGTGGTACAGGGTATCCCAATATCGTCCCCGCTCGACTTTAAGTTCGCAATTTCCGAAATGGCATATGCGTCTGGATGGACTTTTATACATTTGAATAGAGATTCATGCTATCTAGAGAACAAAAAAAATCAGTTTTTATACGAATTTTTTTGATTCCACATAAAATGATGAAAGAGGGCTTGTTAGAATTGAACCGCCTCTGAGTGAATCTGACACCCCACCCGTAATTGAGTTAAGTTAGTGACTATCTATTAAGTGATAGATTTAAGGAACGTACCCTACTCGGGGTTCGCCAGTAGTATCTGCCAAGGCCCCCAACGGATGAAGTAGAATAGGAAGGTTCCCTTATATGTATAACTTTCATCACAATTAGCTCTTTAGATGTATTACTTATATGTTTCTAGAATCATAATAAATTACTAAAAAAAATCACGATCTCTTGAGGAATTCGAAATTTCTTATTATTATTAGCTCTAAATAAGGCTGTGCAAATTATTTATTTATAATAGTTGACGAGGTTATGAGAGATGTATGCAGGTCTAGGCGTGGGATTGCGTGGAGTGTCACCCGCCATTTGGAAGACCTGGATTACGCGGACGACAATCGTCTCATTTCTCATGAACTAAGTCATATCCAAGCCAAAGGGAATGATCTAGAGATCCTTGCCAGCAAATATGGACTCTCGATAAACGCATCCAAAACCAAAGCGATGCTTCTCAACCACATCAACGGGAACACTATCGACTTTATTGATAGTTTCTCATACCTTGGCAGCACAATTTCCCCCAGTGGTGGGGTGGATGAGGATATAGGGAATCGACTAAGCTGAGCGCGATCAGCGTTTGGACGTCTTATTCCGCAGTATGACAGAAACCAGCAAATAAGCAGATAGAAACGAAAGCTGAGGATCCTCAATGCGAGCATCAATGCGCATGATGCTTCGTGACGATAGCCAGTTACGTGTGCATGGCCCTACGCAGCGAATGATATCAAAACTACAATCAGTTCGTCAACCCACTAGTGCCTATAGTGACTTGATAATAGCGGGATATTCTGGCCCAACAGGATCATCAAACATGGACATTATGATACTACACTAGTCTAAGTTCCTATCTGCACCCAGATAAAAACACGCAAGTGGCTGCTTGAGATCGGCCACTGCCTATTAGAAAAGAACCGAAAATGCAGCATCGTCAGGATGTCTTTGCGAATGCTATTCGCCCAAGCGAAGCAGACGAGTGGGAAGGCCAAAGGCAAGCAGGCGTCGTACAACACTCAACGAGTTGTCCCAACGCAACATCAGCTGGGACTCAGCCAAAACAAACTGCGCCAAATAGAGTCCGGTGGAAAGTTCTTGTTGAAGCCATTAGCTCTCTGGAGGACGTACTAAATGGAAATCAAAGTTCTAGGCAAATTCCTTCATTTAAATTAATGATATCTAGTGTTTAACGCCATATTAAAAGATAAGATGGAATAAGAGATGAAACGGGATATAGCTATTTTTTAATAATAATTTCGGCATGAATAAAGGCGTTAATGGTTTGGCTAATGGAAGTGCAGAAAATTATTAATCCAAAATCAGGTATAAATTTATACATATTGTCTCTTAGTGGTGCAATTATTTATTTTTTGAGATTTTTATTACTCTAGCATTAATCAACTTTGAAACTTCGGAAAACGTCAAAAAGTGGAGTTAATCGATTTGGCAGTTCCTCAATTGTGTGTACCTCAAATGCATGAATGAATCGAATTTTCTTTCCCGTTGCGCAACCCTAGTCTAGCAGTGCCTAAAAGTATACTATACAAATTAAAAGATTTTGTGTACGCCAAATGTTAAACTTCAACCACCAAAATTATATTTTTTTATAAACTCTTGATTTGAGATAGCTTAAAAGCAGTTTTATTATTATTTTATTTATTAAAATTCTATAAAAATTGAAAGCTATAATTTGTGGGAAACTATTGTAAACCAAATTCTTAAAGTTTAGCACAGGTTGAAAATGATACTTTTGTATCTTAAGCAATAAAAAAATACAGTCTCTAAAAATTTTAAATTCGCCTGAAATTCTTATTTTCATTTTAAAACTGCAAAAGTGAACAGCAACCCTACCACGCGGCACTCGCCGCGCTCACTTCGAGTTTTGACCTCTAGCTCATGGTATAATTATACAGGTAACGTACTCCGAACCTACCGAAATCTTATTTTTTGTGTGGACAAAAAAGCGAAAAGCGAAAAAAAAACCACCCTCGTTGCTGTTGTCGTGCATAAGCAAACACATACATTGCACATATGCATACAAAATTATTTTTTGTTGCTAATGCTTGCAATAAACGCTGCACAAAATAACTGCTTATGCTTAAAAACAATGCGCAGACACAACCTTCCTCATGAACATTCGCAACGAAAATGAAATTAAGAAATGTTGTGGGAGTGAAATTTCAGAGTACTTTACCTTTACTTATTATACCATGCTCTAGCTGCGCTCTTAGTCTCCGCTGGAAGAGACTTTTGCATGTTCAGCTGATCGAGTGCGAAAAGGCAGGCATGATTAACAGATGCCAGCGCAGCTGCTGGCTCTATTTTGTACTCTCTGTTCATGTACAATTTTACATGCTGGCTATAATGAACTGTCAGATCTGTCTGTTAACGAGCTGTTAAATTTTAAGAGTTTTAGATTTTTTGAAACTCTTTTTTATTTGTGGCGAAAATGTGCTGAAGTGCAGACGTAGACGCGTCTCCGGTTGTTGTCTGTCGTTGTCGGTTGTCGTTGTTCTTGTTGTTGTTGTCGCGTTTGTTTGTTGTAAGTCTCGTTTTGTTGTTGTTGTTGTTCTGGTGTTTTGTTGTTGTTGCTATTGCTGATGCGGGCTCAGTTACTGGTCTTGTTGCCGTGCGCATTTTGTGTGTGTATTTAGGTTAAATTCGCGAATGTGTTACAAAATATTGGAAAGCGTGCAAAAAAAAAAAATACCCAAAGTACCCAGTAGGCGTTGCTGTCGTCTCTGGCTGTGAAAAAAAAGGGAAATTCACTGGCGCCTTGCGTGTGTGTTAAAAAAGAAAGCGAGTTTTCGCCGCTCACTTTGCAGTTTAAATATAGATATTCGTTGTATTTTTGTGTAATGCATACAGGCAAAAAATTGCACGCCACATAACAAACTGCAAACAGTAGTACCCCAGCAGCAGAGATACTTTTGCATCTACGAGATACTTTTGTATCTTTCAGTTACTTTTGTATGCTGAGAAACGCTTACTCATGCGCACTGCCCCTTGTATAGTTTGGTGACGCTGCAGACAGCAGGGCAGCCCCTTGGCTGCGGCTCAGCTGGCGTATCCGCTGTGGCTGGCATGGCAACAGCCACAGATACTTATCAAAACAAAACAGTTTTTGCACACTAGCATACAAAAGCCGTGATGAGCAGTGTCAATGCTTGGCTGAGCTGAACTGTGCACAGCTGTAGCTGCCGTTAAACAAGATCTGCAAGATACTTTTAGCAACGCAAGCGGCTTGTAGTTTCACTGAGTGTGTGTGTATGCGCGTGTGTGTGTAGCTGTGTTTGTATCTTTTGCGAATATACAAGGCAAAGCAAAGGTAAAACAAGCTCAT
This sequence comes from Chymomyza amoena, assembly GCA_037043745.1. NCBI lineage: Eukaryota > Metazoa > Arthropoda > Insecta > Diptera > Drosophilidae > Chymomyza > Chymomyza amoena. The sequence continues at coordinate 223,828 of JBAMAX010002508.1, forward strand.
ACCTGGTTAAGTAGACAGCGGCGGCGTAGACGTTGACGTTGACGTCGACAGCGACAGAATTTTAGCCGCAGCAACCGCAACTACCTGTTGGAAGTGTCTCCCAGTAGACTGTGCTATATACTTATGTATCTATGTACATGCACACATATGTAGAAAGATACTTTACGTGTTTAGCATGCTTGTAGTATGTAAATATATAGCTGAGCTGTGTATTTACCCACCACCCCGCTCAGGTATATACGTTGACAAAACGACAAGTGCTAATTTACTTATCACAATTTTGATTTGATTACATTTTATCTAATTGCGACGCACATACCACTAATACATATATACACCCGTAGCATATATCAATTAGTTGCTGTGTTGGTGTGCGTAGAGCGTGCAAAATATAATCATAAACCAGCCAGCACTTGAAAATTTCCCATAACAATCGCAGTCGCAGTCGCAGCGCAGCCGTGTTGATAAGAGCTACAAAAACTTTCAAGAAATTGCCTCGGCATTAAACAAAATAATTTTTCAAAATATACTTAGTCTAGTATTTTGCTTCAATGCTGGCAGACGCAGCGCTGTAATTAAAGAAAAGTTTTTAAAAATCGCCAACGTCGCGCCCCCACCACCGCTATAAAACGTTCAATCGATTGATCGTTGGCGTTGTGCCACTTGAAGCGTACGAATTTTTTATACAGAGATGCTCCACGTATATTTTTGTTTGTGAGCACTTTTTTTGTATTTGTTTTTATTTCACGCTGACGCGCTACAAAACTGAAAAACCGCAGACCAAAAACCTCAGTCAAGCAGCAAAGGCAGCAGCAGCCACAACAACATAAACAGCAGCTGCAGCAAATAAAACGATCAAACTTACATTACAGATACATCCAACAGATACTTCTACTATATTCCATACAAAATCAGTGCAGTGCAGTTCATTTACTACGTCACTAGTTCGTGCGTTCGTGCAAAGTTCGTGAGAGTGCAAAGTTCGTGAGCGTGCAAAGTGCGTCAAGTTTTTTGCTGCTGATAAGAGCAGAGAGAGAGAGAGAGCGCGCGCATAACAAACACAACCAAAGAAATTGTTTTGTTATAAACAACAACACACATACTCAATATGTTAAAGACAAAGACACACGACGACAAGCTGGATACACTGCTCTCGCGCAGTGTAGTGCCCATCATTGATTTAGCACATTGTGGTAAGTACCATAAACTTGGCTCAAAAGGGCTCAAAAGCCATTTACAGCCATTTACTATAAATAGTAAATAACTTGTCTAGTTAGTTAGTTAGTGAGCTGTTGCCAAGCCATTATGTATCTACAAACAAAGACTGACTTACAGTCAGCGCTTGGCGCCCAATTAAGCGCTCGACCAACTCTGATTCTGACTCATTTGAGTCACTCACTTTGTTCACTTTAATCGCTGTACTCTAAAAGATACTCAATCTCGACAGCTGTGCTTTAGTCATTGTTTGTTAATTACTATGAGGAAAATCATTACTTAACTACTACGTCGCAATCGATTGCAACTGACACCTGTCTTTAAATACCTTTTTAGCCAAGCAGGGAAAAACTAATTAATCAACTGGCAGCCAATTGTAGTTTTAATGGTAAGGTTCTGGAACCATTCTTCTAAACTATGACTAAAAGAAATGTGCAGCGAAATTCAAAAGAATAGACTATATATCTTTGAGATACTTTTTAGTCAGCTCAATCGACTTTGTAGCTACTGCGATTGAGACTTTCCTTTATAAGATATAATGACTTGAGAAGTGTATAGAAATTTAACAAAATTTGAGTAAAGATACTTCTCGTGAGTAATGTGCATTTATCAATGAGTAGATACTTCATTATCAGCTCTATTATAACCTGCTGTCATTTGTACATTCTGCGATTGAGACTATTCATCGAAATTAGGTATTAAAAATTGAATGAAAATAAAAATTACCAACAAAGTTTTCCTTTATAAGATATCTTTGAGATACTTTTTAAAAAATTTAATGAAAATCAAAAACACAAACAGATTTTCCTTTATAAGATATAATAACTTAAGTAGTGTATGGAAATTTAACAAAATTTGAGTAAAGATACTTTTTGTGAGTAATGTGTATCCATCAATGAATGGATACTTCATTATCAGCTCTATTATAACCTGCTGTCATTTGTACCTAATTAATGGTAGTTCAGCTATTATTCGAAATTTCGATTAAAGTAGTGCATGGAATATAAAAAACTAAATATGTTATATGAACTTTTTGTGAGTTATAATGTGTATCTCACAATGAATATTAAAAAAAAGGTAATTAATTGGCGGCCATTTGTATTAATGCTTGTCGAATAATGGTATTAAAAAAAAAAATTAAATAAAAAACATTTGCATTTTTTAATATATTCCCACAACGATAAGTACTAGCTAATAAGTAGGAATAAAATTTATAGTATAGACTTGTAGAATGTATGGAAATTGAAAAACATTTGAGTAAAGATACTTTTACTAGGTAATTCATAAGCAGCTCACTCAGCTGTCAGCCATTTGAACGTTTTAATGAAAGTTTTGTAATTAAAACCTTTATTTGAAATTTCAGTAAAATAGTGCATGAAAATAGATACTTTTTGTAATTATAACGAACAAGGTATTCACTCAAAAAGAGCTATCAAATATCAACCATTTGTTATCACTATAACTACACTTAGCGTTCTACAATAGAAACTTATTTTCGAAATTGACTTAAGAAATGAATTTTAATAAAACAAGATTTAGATAAATCAGCTTTTTTAAATTATAAACTGTGTCTATCAATAAATATTTTATAATCAGCTCAATCAACAGCAAGCCTTTTGTTAATTTTTTAATCTGTGTTACTTTTGTTTCATGGATTAATACTTAGCTTAACAGATACAAAGATATATACGTATATAGTTTAGCTGATTTATCTTTTCAACGGAATGGTAAATTTTAAAATATTAAATTAAGTTTAAAATAACAATATTAAAAATCGTTATGAAAATTGGAAAAAACCTAAAACTGATAAATTTCTTAAACTACTTTTTGAAACTCGAACTATGTATAGATTGATGCTTAAGAGTACTAACTTTATATATGCCAATTAAAAATATTATTTAAGTCGTCTCTTTCAAATATATTTGTATTCTATTTAAATTTATATTGGAATACTTGTGATCCTAACGTTGCCAATAAATTAATAAAATAATACACGATCCTAATGATAAATGCAGCTTGGATCATCTTCGGTTCAAAGTCTTTCATCTATTTTAAATTTTAATGATAAAAGATATAAGCTATATACGATTGCATGATCATTTTAATTTATAACACCCTCCTAAATATTTGATTATTTTAAGCTTAAACTCATCCATCTAAACCAAAGTAGGTAATCTCAACTCTAGTTCCACAAGTGGAACTATCTTTAACTTACCTCTCATACCTACTTAACAAATTCACATTGAAAGACTATAATTCGCATAAAGCTACAGAAATTTGATCATCTAAGACTCTTTCATCTCAGACAAGCAAACTAATCTAAGATCAACCTGTGGAATTTGAACCATGTATCATTAACCCTCTAATGCCCAAAAGTGACTTGAGGTATTTATTGTATTTTGGGCTAATATTTGCAAAAGGTCCAGGTTTTTACACCATTTGAATTTTTTTTCGTAAATTCCTAATAACAAAGTATTACAAGCTTCAAAAGCTCTATACAACTTTTAAATATACTATTCTTATAATCGCAGCACTTGTGATTTTTTGGTTTTATTTTTTCGGTTGCCGTCGGTGGCGTAAGTGGTAGCGTACTCGCCTCTAAAACCGAAGGTCGGTGGTTCGATTCCCCGCAGTAGCACTGGTGCATTTGCCTAGCACTGGCATCGCTAGCTCAAAGACGCTATTTGCCATGAAAGTCTCTATTAATTAAAGACACCGCCGTTCAGATTCGGCTATAAACTGTAGGTCCCTGTTCTGTTCGAACAGTTATTAATAGAATTCCCCTATGCCCCTCCTCCAAGGGGTCTAACAGGGAATTATATATATATATATTTTTTCGGTTACGAGTTTTTTGCAAAGTCATTTTTTAAAATACCAAAATATCAAAGTAAAAAATTTTATTACCGACTTATTTTTAATTTAAATCCTTAAGAAGCTTCTTGAGATATTCCACTTACCTGTAAAAAAAAGAGAAAGTTGTATATTATTGTAAAAGTTATTTTTGAACTTAGGAGTCGAAGTGTGTTTAGAAAAAGTTATTTGTCCATTGTTATACATATATTTTACTAGAGGCTTAACTTAGATTATTATATTTTACTAGTTTGCCCGGCAGACGTTGTCGTGCCCAAACTTTTTGAATACTCTTAAAGTGTATAAACATCGTAAGATTTTCTATTATGCTTATCTTGACAATCATAAGATTTTTGGATTAGTTGACTTTCATGAGTCTCTTACTTAAGTATTATTAATAGAACTCGAATCTCTAATAAATTCATGCCCCACAGAAACTACATTTCAAACCTTTGCGACTGCACTTAATGTCCAATACCCGGTGTTGAACAATTTTTTACTATGGTAAATTCACGATATTCACAAAAATGCGTATATCTCAGGAACCAATATACACAATCACATTGCAATACACTTGAATCCTCCGTATTGCCAACCTCTAACACACGCAAAAATAGGATTTGAAATTCACCAACAAGTTCATGAGAACATCCGTAACACGTAAATCATAAATTTCTTTTATATATAGATTTACCTATGCGCTAAGTATTATTTTTTGTCATTCTAAAAGAAGAAAAATAGGCTAGTTTCATTTCGTAAGTAATATAGTAGTAGTATAAGATAAAAAGCAGCACGCGACTCTGTTCGAAATGAAAATAATCCTTCTCAACTAATAGAAATAGGGATTTTAGGAGTTTTATGTAGGTGTAGATTATGATTATAAATTAATACTATATATATTATAGAATTATAGTTAGATAACTCTGCAGCATTTTTAAATTGAAACTTTTCGCTCTAAGACGTAGCGCCGTATCTTTTTATGCAGCTGAAAGTAAAATCCTTTGTCCGTGCATAGTATCTGCAAAAACAAATTACAATCTACGCTTTGCATTTAACAGCCTGGTTTCTTACTCCACAAATTGGAATATTTAAATAAAATACAATGAGACTCAGATTATATTGTATTTTTACTAGAAAACGTAAAAGCTTTTACCTCCTTTCTATGAATCAAAATTATGAGTAAAAAATGCGGGGAACTCAAAAACATATGCTTAAAAATAAAATTTTGTATAAATTATAATGTATATCAATGGATGGATACCAGTTACAATTTTTCATTACAATTAAAAAAAATATGAGTAAAAGGTGAAAAGAACTCAAAAACATCTGCTTATAATATAATACATTTTCTATAAGCTATAATTTATCAATGAATACCCAAACCACTTTATCAACTTTTATACCACTCATAATTTGCAATTATAACTAAAAAGTGTGAGATACACTTGTATCTATTAATGGATTTCGACTTTGGTTTGGTTTGTTTACTTTAATATGGCTACATAAATACACTTTGGAATTATACAATCTGGGTAAAGTGGATTAGATGGCACATTATTGCCCAAGACGATATGCGATATGATTTTGTCGTGTACACAAATACTGTTTATTTATTTATTTAAAGCTTGCGAAATTGTAAACGTTTGTGCAGTCCAGACGTTGGCCGAAAGTGGAATACTCTGCAAATATTTTACGCAAAAAGGAAAAGTTAATGAGGAAAGAGTTGAAATAGTTGCGTTGGAACTGGTTCAAATTTTAAGCTGATAAATTTTATTTAGTTTTAAAATGTTCTCAATTTACTAATGATCTCTGAACTAATAAATAGTAGGTACATATGTTCTCATGAATCTATGAAATATTTTATAGGTAAAAATATATCAATTCAATTTAGTTCAGTTGAAGCAGCAAAACTGGAAAAACTCCTTCATGAGCGTGATTCCAATTGCTGAAACTTTATTATTCAATTTGTGTACTTTGAAAGGTAAAATAATGCTTCTAGTTATGATAATCAGGCATGTTCTAGATTTCGATTCCGACAGTTTTTGTCGGAAATGAATGGTGATCAAGATTCTTTATTCCTCAATGGTAATACAAATTTTTTCAATTACAAGTAATCCTGAATTTCGCTTACCAAAATACTTATAATCAATTCAGCAATTAAACCATATCCATCTGTTCCTCGGTCCATATATTTATGCCTAGAAATCATATCACGTTCTATAGTCGAAGCATTTCGGATGTTTATCCCATATTTTAAAAACCGCCCGTTCTAAATTTTACACATTCTCAAGCTCGTGGTAAATTTAGGAAAATATAAAAAATAGTAAGCCTTCGCTTTATTAGTTGTTCCATTTTATACTTTACAAGTAAAGAAAACTATTTGGAAATATGAAAATTATAGGCCTTCACTGTCCATTCCATTTTAATGTTCCATTCCACATTTTACAAGTAAAGAAAACAATTTGGAAATATATGAAAATTATAGGCCTTCACTTTATTAAATGATCCATTTCAATGTTCTATTCCATATTTTAAAAGCCAAGAAGACAATTTGCAAAATATGAAAATTATAGGTCTTAACTCTATTAAATGGTCCATTTCAATGCTCCATTCCAATGTTCCATTTCATATTTTACAAGTAAAGAAAACAATTTGGAAAATATGAAAATTATAGGCCTTCACTTTATTTAAGGGTTCATTTCAATATGCCATTCCATTTTTTAAAAGCCAAGAAAACCAATTGGAAAATATGAAAATTTTAGGCCTTCACTTTATTAATTGGTCCATTTCAATGGTCCCTTCCTATGTTTCATTCCATATTGCTTAAATAAAGAATATAGAGCCACAAAATTGTAACAATCATGTGATCTTTATCAGCAATGACTATGACCTTAAACATCTAATAAATACATTTTATGGAAGTGGTTGTTCCACTTTTATTAGGGTGGCTCTAATTACGAAAACTTCATTACTCATTGAGTGAACTAGATATATTTCAAATGTAAAATAATTTTTCTTTTGGATATTCCTAATGCTATTAAAGTTTTTAGAATAGTACAGGTAGCCCTAAGTTTCGTTTAACAAAATGCCTATAGCCAGCTCTGGAAGCGTATAAGCTATGTCCGTCTGTTCCGCCGTTCGCAGATTTATGCCTAGATATCTTGCCACGTTCTCTCGCCGTAGAATTTCGTATCTTTCACCCACATTTTAAAATCTGCCTGGTCGAAATTTTACAAATTCTCAGTGTATATAATCGTATGCTGCAAATTCACGCGAATATGAAAAAATATAAGCCTTCCCTTTATTAAATGCACCAGCGTTTCATTCCAATGTTTCATTGAATATTTTATTAAAAACGCAAAAATTTAGGCGAATATAAAAAATTATATCTTTCTCTGTATTAACTGTCCCAATGTTTCACTCCAATGTTCCATTCCATATTTCATAAATTAAGAATACAGACCCATAAAACTTCTATACTCATGTGAGCTTAATCAGCAATGCAACGCTGATACTTTTGCTATGCCCTTAAACATCTAAAAAATACTTTTTTTTGGAAGTGGCTGTTCCACTAAAAGTGGCACATTCCCAAATTATTCTCGAAGTTTTGGTTAAGCTTTTTTTTACGATTTCTAACCGCTGTTTATAGCACAAAAATGTTTGGCATTGTGATTTAATGGAAGTAGTTCTTAAAAATTAAATTTAGATCAATATTAATTTATAGATTAGGTTCAAGAGCATCTTGTAGAGTGCTGTTAATGTCAGTTTAGCTTTCTTTTGGCAAATCTTTTAACGTAAATATTTGGATTACTAAAAATCATTTTAGCATGAAAGTTAAAACGGCCTTAAGCTATATTTGGCAATCAATCAAGGCTCAATTGATCGGTATTTTCTCCTAAAAACCACAACTGAACAATTGATGAATCATCTCAAAATAGTATTTGTTATACTTTTGTTAACAAGGTCTCATTATTTAAAACCACAAACCATCCAAGTTGACACAGTCTCTGTCAGCTTTATGATAAATATTTCAAGCTAATTTCTCAGTGTGGGCTTAGCCCCGTTTCGGAAGCCTCTCTTTTTAATGGGTAGTTCCCCAAGCGCGAGTCAGACTAATTTTATGGGCATGCTAGAATAATTTTACGATCATCACGCTTTTTTAAATATAGCAATGAATTTTGCTTCTAAATTTAAATCTAATCGGAAACTCAGCTCATCCATTAGTGCCGGCACGTTAAGTAGATATTGTCTGATATATACTATATGGTATGTGTAAATACTTTGGTTAGTGTATTTGGGGAAACGCTGGAAAGTGTTACGAAAAATTCCATTGCTTATTAAATGGGTGCACTGACGTGTCTGACACAGTTACAATACACTATGTAAATATTTCATAGACGTATTTATTTATTTATGTCTGCTTTAGATATGACGACGACACTGCATGGATGTCTCTAGAGCTTATCTCTCTCTTATAGGTCTGGGCGCAGTTATTCATAATCTGCTAAGACCGCACCCACTGCAAATGCCCTTCGTCTTGTCAGCTATAATACTTGACCTTCATATATGTATTGCGTGTGCTTATTTCCACATTGCCAGTTATTGACCCCCATTTGGAGTTATACGCTCGACTTGGTTAGATAAACGAAAAAAAAAATACAATTATTAAGTATGCGTCGTTCATTTGTGTCAACGGAACTTCAATTGGTTCCGAGAGAGGTTTTTGAACTACTGCTCCAATGTCAGACAAAAATACGTGATATGAAATAAGGCAACGTCAAACAGTGCGGAAACTCAGGCAAAAACTCAATAAAATACTTACATATATTTACATACATGTATTTATTTATTTATAATATTTACCTTATGCAACTTGTTATTTTTTGTTGTTGTTGTTATTGTTTTTGCTTTCATTTGGATTGCATTGCTCCTCTCTCGTAATTGGATTTGTGAAACCGCACTGCGTACTCCTCCTTGGCATTGTTATTGTTTTTAGTAGCTGTTACTTTATTTATACAAAAAAAAAATATAAATAAAAATAAAAATACGTGCCAGTCATTCAGCTTTATCAGCTTACAATACATATATATATACATATGTATATATATAACTACTATATATATACGGACGTAATGCCACATGGCATTGTGACGCACTTGGAACACGCCCCACGCCTAATGCGTATATGAAGTAAGTTACCTCCCAAACCGCTCACAGCATCAACTCTAAACAAACACAAGTGTGATGGAGAACAGTCAAAATACAGCGACTTTTATATACCCTTTACCATCAGACATATTCATTCTCTGCGGCCGTGTGACGTAGATAGTATTCACAAAAAGTAAAAAATAACTTTTAGCTGGTTGAAAACTAAAAAGCTCGTGAAAATTTTATTTTTTGAACTCAAGCCTAATTTGAAAAAAAATATTTTATGTATTATATTTTATTTAAAAATATTAAGGTGGTCTAGAGCTCGAAAATTTAGGGTATTTTCAGAAATTTTTTTTGACAATAAAAAAAATAAAAAACGACCCTTCCAAAAAAATTGGATCTGGACGGTGTTGTACATTTTGGCTCTTCTATTTATCAGAAACACAAAATCCAAAAAAAATATTAATCAGTATGACTGTAGCTATGTCCCGAACAAAAAAAAAAACAAAAAAAAATTTGACAAAATGGAACTATTTCGAATTTGACACTCTAAAAATCGGTTTATTTTTTTAGTTTTTTAATTAAAAAAATACGAAATAATTTAAATAATAATATGATTCTGGTTCGTGTGATAGCCATTGAGTAGTTTTGAGATAATAATGTTTAAAGTTTTAAGAGTGGATATTGTCTGACTGATATAATCTGTCTCTACCTGCTAAAACGGCTGTTGAATCGAAAATACTGGGAATATCCTTCCAAAAATTTGACAGTATATTCTTCTTTCTTTCGAAAATTCTAGACCACCGGGACCCCTTAACTTATCTTTTATTTATTCATTTATGTAACGTGCATTTGGAAAGGTAAATTTGAGGATTATTTATTTTGGTCTAGACCAAGGATGCGCGTTATCGATCCGATAATTTGAATATCGAGAAAATCGAATTCGATACTGTATATTCAATACCGATATTTCGGTTGTCGATTAATCGTAGATCCGATACCAATTTGCTTGGTATCGGTATCAAGAGAAATTTTACACAATTAGCAATGGAAATTTATTTTCCAAAAAGTTCCTTTAAGGTCTTTCATTCGATATTCTGATATTCCAAAAAAATAATTATGAAGTGAATACAGTAATCATATATCATTCTTAGTTTCATTTAAACATTAGAAAATTGTGATTTTTTTTTTCGAGCAAACGATTCCAATTTGTTAAATTCTTCTTTAAAAAAACGTCAAAAAGTCGATATCGATTCCTCGTAAAAAGAAGTCGATCGGTATCAAGTTTTTTGGAATACTCAATACTTCAATTCGATTTTTTGTTTCAGTATCGAGCAACCCTAGTTTAGACCTTCATAAAATACTATTATATATTGTACAATATTGCTTAAATAAGAAAAACAGATAAAAAATTCAAGATGGAGTAGTCCATATTAAAAATATATTTGTTATCTTTTAAAAATAAAATAATAGTTACTTAAAAGAAAAATGATTCCTGATTTTAGTGCCAGCGGCTCTAACTATACTAAATGTTTTTAATGTTTAATTTAGTTTAAGAAATTAGTTAAGAAGTATTCTAATAATTTACTTTTTTTAATGCCTGTGTTCTTTCTTTGTTTTTAATGTTAATACTAAAAACTGCTGAAGTAAAATTAAAGAAAATAAAAATGATTCCTGTTCGGCTATCGGCTTCGAATAAACTTGATTAATATTTTATATTTTTTGTTTTTAATGTTACGCTAAAACAGACACATTATTATGTATAACAAATTTTTTAAAAAATCTAATATTTTCCTTTTTTTTAATGCAGTGCAGCGTTTTTTTTCAAAATTACATTTTGAAATTTTCGTTCAATTGTTTTGAATCGCTTTTTGAAATTCCAAAATTGACGAATTGAAATGTTGCTTAATGCATCAATCCGTTGTTTATGACTTTGTAATTTTCTTATAAATATATACTTTATTTGAAATTCTCAATCAATATTTACAAAATGTTATCAGTAAGAAATACTAAATAACAGCCCATGAATTGCCTGAATAATCTGAAATTAATGTGCCGAAATGTTTCTGAATGGAATATTTTGTTGATTAGGACTTTTTTTTAATTTTTTCATTAATCAACCGATTTTAATCAATGTACAATATTAAAAATTATGAATCACATTTATATAAACAAAAATAGCAGATTTTAAGCAACAATTTTTTTTTACCGATCGTTCCCATTGGAGCTGTATGATATAGTCAACCGAATTTATTCAAACTTGGTACAATGCTTGGGTACTTTTAGAAACTTCGGAATGCCAAAACAAGTTACGACATCTTTATTAAAAAATTATATATAGCGAATTTTGTATAAAAAAACTTATTTTGTCCGATCGGTTCTATAGGAGCTATATGATTTTGATCAAATTTTGTGCAGTGCTTGGGAACTATAAAAAACTTTCGAATGCCAAATTTGGTTACAATATATTTCATAAACAAATGAATTATTCATCTAAAATTTTTGTTTTTTTCCGAGGTCGTCTGAAACACCCCCATGGGAGCTATATGATTTAACCCTGATATCAAAAAAATAAAATAAACTTGTCTCCTATGGAATAATATGGGATCTAATGTGAAAGTTTGGTTACTCTAGCTCTTACCATCTCTGAGATCTAGGCGTTTAAAACGGACAGACGGACATGGGTAAATCGACTTCTCTAGTCCCCCTGATCATATTTTAGGTAACTTTTAGGTGTCTCCGACGACTCCTTCTATATGTTATATACATTTTCGGCTTACACAAACTTAATATACACTTTGTACCATACGGTTCAGGGTATGCAAATGCTAAAAATAGAAAACATTAACACTAAGCTTAAGTTTCAATTTTCTCAAAACAAGATACTTTCACTTCAGAAAATACCTATACGAATATTTTGTTCCCTATTTGGTGTAAATTAGCAACAAAATCCTCACAATCTTAGCATAAAAATAAACATAATCTCACGGAGCACTATTCTGAAATTTTATCCCATATCCTTTGAAGTTTTGCTTTTCTGCCTTAAAACCAACCAAGGTTATTTATTGTTAATAGAAACTTCTGTCCTCGATAAAAAACGTTTTTAAAATACGAATAAAAAAAATAGAAAAATCTTTTTGACAAACTTATAAACTAGAGAAACCCCCAAAGGATTTTGCTCAAAGTCATCAATAAGGTAGTTTTTTTATATCCGAAATTTTTCCGCTCAAACCTGATCTTTTGGGAATAAGACCATTTTTATGGAGTCTACATATCGTAGATCGTTCGGAATTTCGTTTTCATATCTTCAGAAAAGTTTTGGATGTTGTCAAAGATAAATAAATTGTAGAACAGACACCGAAAAGAAACTGTCGAGTGTCACAAAATTACAAATATTTTTAAAAAATTACCATATTTTTATGATTCTTACTATACACAGCTAAACTATTGGAAATCTAGCATTCCTATATTTAGCGAAATAATTGCCAGTAACAATCAAAGCTCTCTTGCACATGCCATCTGCATCCGAACATTCCTTAATACCTTTTGGTATAACGAAAGTGAACTATTTTGCAGAACATATTTTTCTAAAAACATACACTAGTAGTTTGATTTTTATCATGAAATTTATAGCTCAGTATATAAAAGTTACAAAAAAAGGGAAAAAAAGTATCAATCCATATCCATTGAAGTTGACGCTTGTTGTGGTTTCGATTTTCTGACTCTGTATCGTCCGAGCTAGAAAGAGAATCCAGAGCTACATCTCTGTCAGTGCGTCCATCATATTCAGTGTCTTCCGGGTTTATTTATATTTATTCGCATCTACAACTTTGCACAAGATTAAAAAAAATTTTTTGAACGGTTTACGATATGTGGACTTGATTAAAATGGTCTTATCTTCGAAAAATCACGTTGGAATGGAAATTTGGCCGATATTGAAAAAATACCTTATTGAAGACTTTGAGCAAAATCCTTTGGGGGTTTCTCTAGTTTCAGGATGTACTCCAAAAAAAGGGAAAAGAGAAGTTGTTTCCAGCCGATGACCTCGGAAATGTTGCACAGTGTTATTAGACAAGGTGCTAAAAAGGAAAACATTTGAGAACGAAATTCCTGATATCTTCAATAGAACAGCAAGTTAAAGAAAGATTCGAGTTTAAAGTTTTTATTTTCAAAACTTTGTAAATAAACGTAAATTATATGATTTTGCTGGCATACTATGTGTAGAATTATACCAGAAGATACCATCTTTAAAAGGGAAATATAAATAATCGTTTGAACATGTCTAAGTCAACTTATTATGTTCCCTTGATTTATTTTCACTCGTTTCCTTTAAGATATCTTTTTGTACACAACCAATCTACTCTTAAAACTTGCTTTACAGTGTATAAAGACCAACCCGTTTAATTGAAACATATCACATGAAGTTGACTACTTCGAGCGTCAACCATAACAACAACAACAACAATAACAAGGAAAAAAAATATATACAACATATACTATAATAATATAATGATATGATACAATAAACGTCACAGCGCTTTGTACCGACTAAAACCAGCTTAAACCTGTAACCAACAGTTTTTGCGCCCTCCTTAGAGCCACAATCTCTGCTCGCCTCTTTCCCGTCTAAAGTCTGCTCCATCGTCATCTTGTTTTGCTTCTTCATCATCTAACGATGGCAGCCATTGACACGGCAATCAATTGAGACATTCTAATTGTGTTAAGACATTTGAAAAACGTTTGAAAAGTCAATTGGCATAAATACTTTTGACTGTTCTCGACTAATTCGAAAGGAATTTCTACACAAATTTATTGCAATTTATGACCAAGTCGTGACTTATTAGCTTAATGCGTTAACTTTTTTATTGCCCCAAAGTAACTGTCTGTGGTTTCATGCGAATTTTCGCAGTTTCTGGTTTATTTGAGGGTCTTTAGCAGCTATACAAAGTTCTTATCTGCATTTTATTCATAGGGTATTTATACATTATGATGAAATTGTGGCAACCTTGCAGCTAGTCTTATCTTTTTGGGCAACTTTTGCTATATTTACAAAGTCATTAAGACGCTTAGAAGGTTAAGTATCTTTTATTGGCATCTGCTTCCAAGCAGCTAATTGGTAAATCTATAAACAAATATTTGCATAATATTTTACTTTGTTAGTTGAGCATTTATAATAAAGCGTCCATAAATCAAATTTAAATTAAATGAATTTATTTCTTTATAGCGGCTACAGCACAGAAGCTAACTTTCTCGCAATTGATTAATAGAGCTTTTTGTAATATTGTAGCTTTTTAAATCGCTTAAAATATTTGGAGCTAGAAATTCATATACAAGATTTTATCTAGGTTACTTGGACCATCCAAACAAACAAAAGCTTGGCATAAAAAGAAACGCAGCCAAACGTTTGGTAGCAAACTTTTACTCAAAAACAGTGTTGCCCCATCTTTTGAGGAACAATTTTAAACAGCAGTTCAGTTTTGCAGCTAGAACCAAAACAAATTTGAAAAAAATTATTTTGAAAGCAAAATAAACGGCGATTAGGCAATAACGTTACAAAACATTAATTAAAAATTCTTTAATTATTTTGTTTTGACCGGTTTAGGAATCAATTGATCTATATACTCTATATATTATCCATAATTTGGCAGCCAGTGTTTACATACAAACGTCTTCACTTTGTTTACCAAAATAAAAATAATGCATATAGCAGATGTGGATGATAATTCATGATATTTAAAATTCATGCTGATTTTTAATTTTTGAAGATTTTCCACTTTTTAATAAAAAACAGCGAATTCTTCTATTATTTTTTTCATATAAATCCTAAATACCGCATAAAAATTTAGATAAATAGACCACAATTCGTATTGGAAGCAAATTTAGTTGCAGATATTATATTGGAACTGTTTTTGGCTATTAGGTATTTTGAATCCGATATTTCCAGAACCAACGACAAAGCTTTTCAGAGTTATTTATATACAAGTTGCTTTTGGTTAAAGGGTTTTTCTTATCTTTGCCTATTTATTGGAAATGATGAATATTATGCCAAATAAAAGAAAAAAATAAATTTTGCTCTCCAAAGCTACTCGAGCTATGTGAGCTTGTAGAAAATTCTTTGGCAGCACATGGGGCTTCAGCCCTCATATTATCGTTGCAACTCTTGTGTGGTGGCCCAAGAAAATATGGGCATTAAGAAATGCAGCAAGCTTCAAAGACTAGTGTGCATATCTCTTTCCGGAACGATGCGTACCTCTCCGACAGCTGTTATAGAGTCAGTCCTTGGACTCACACCACTGCACATTTTCATCAAAAAGTCAGCCATGCAGAGTCTACTACGTATCCAGATCACATATGGACTCTTAGCAAGTGACACTGGTCATGCCGCACTTATATATTTCCTTCCTGACGTATCGATCTGCTCTAGATAATATCTTATGTTTACGGAACTATTTTATAACAAGAAATTTAGATCTGTTCTCTGATGGCAGCCTCTGTGGAAACATCAGGTTGACGGATGGGTCCAAAACTGAGCAGGGTGTAGGTGTTGGAGTCGTTCGACCCAACACCAGAATCTCTACCGCAATGGGCATCTGGCGCAGCGTTTTTCAAGCGGAGATTTATGCCATAGAGGTCTGCGCCCTTACTATCCTTCTCAAGGAAACCAAGGAAACAAACAAACAAGAAAACATCTCCTCCAGGTTGGTTAAAGAATGCCATAACTACCTCCAAGCCCTGTCCGCCCGGAACAAAGTCGTGCTATGTTGGATACCTGGACACTCAGGAGTGGATGGTAGCACGATCGCTGACGATCTAGCATGACAGGGTTTCTCCACCCTGACTACATCTCCTGCGAACTTTTTTGTGGTATTGGTTGGTCCACAATCAAAACCATGATAAACAAATGGGCTGCAAGAGAACATAGGAGATACTGGTTCTCCTTACCGGGGCTTCGTCAAGCAAAAGTGCTTGTCAAACCTCTGGATGCGATCAAGACAAAAGGTCTTGGCAGAGCGGACTTAAAACTCCTGGGAGCATACCACACTGTTTGATACCATCTACAGAAAATTGGTCTATCGGACTCTTCAGAGTGCAGCCTCTGTCTAGAAGACGATAAAATCACCAGACATATTCTCTGTGACTGCCCTGCGATGGTATGGGACAGAGCCTGTCATATGGTAAAGGAACGGATTAGTCCCTTCCATCTTAGGTCAATACCAACCAAGGCCGTAGCCAGACAGGAGCGAAGGAGCGCTGAGCGCCCCCTGAGATGGGCTGAGCGCCTCTTCAGATGAGCAGGGCGCCTAGTATGGCGCCTGAGAGATGGTCCTGGCTACGGCCCTGATACCAACAAAAGACCTACTGGTATTCAAGCGGAAAGGTTGCTTTAATTTAAGGATATAGTACAAAAGACCTTTTGGAGAAATAGAGAGAAATATTTATAGGTAAAAAATTCGAGGTTCCCCCTACCGAATACTAACTAACTAATCTAGACCTCAATTCTGTTGCCTTTTTTCTATTAAATAGATATTTAATTTAATACGATTATCAAGTAATACGATAATTACTTTGCATAAAATGTTATTTGTGGATTTATAGGGCTCCAATGGTTAACATCGCCAGTGTCTGAGCGCAGCCATTTTTTCCGAAGAATTCCCATATTTCAAGTTTTTCTAACTTGGAGCCTTCAGGCATCTCCAGAATTCTCCAATTGCCACTTACTGCTGACAGGCCTAATGCACAAATTGTTTAAGGTCGTTCCCCATTATCTGTTCATGAGAAATTTCTCAACAATTCGATTCAAGACTTTGTAAAGATATTGTATCTGAAAGCTCTAACCAGAATATCACCAAAGATAAAAAAAAAAACTTTTGATCTTTCTAGATTTAATTCACAAATTTTTTAAGCTTGTTCTATTCACGATAAATCTCTCAACCTTTCGGTTCAAGATATCAGATATTGCATATAAAAAAAGTCTATTTATACTCGCATAATCTGATTGTCACCAAAGATTAAAAAGAAAAAAACCTTTCGATCTCTTTAGAAAAGCCTAATTCACAAATTCTTAAAGGTTGTTCTATTCACGATAAATCTCTCAACCTTTCGGTTCAAGATATCAGATATTGCATATAAAAAATGCTATGTATACTCGCATAACTCTAATCTGATTATCACCAAAGATTAAAAAGAAAAAAACTTTCGATCTTTTTAGAAAAACCTTATTCACAAATTCTTTAAGGTTGTTGATAAATGATTGATAAGTCTCTCAACTTTTCGGTTCCAAACTTACTATAGATATTGTATCTGAAAAAATTTATTTATTCCCGCATAACTCTAACCTGCTTATCACCAACATTTATCAAAAAGAAAACAACTTTCGATCTTTGACTTGCACTTTTAAATCATATTTTATAAATCTATTTTTGGACTCTTTATCACCCACACGTGTTTCATATTTTGTGTCTGGAATAAATTAATGTATTCCCGAGCATGTTTTGCTCGAATACATATTTTTCTACCAACGCGATCTATTCTACATATACATATTATTTATGGTTTATTTATACAATTCGGAATTTCCAAAATCTTTTGTTTTTGCTGCTTAAACTAAGCTATGAAAATTTTCCAATTCCACTTTTAACTTTTTATAGCCAGCTCTCATATAAATAAAATTAAATACATTTCAATAAACCGAATTCCTAAGTGAATTGCAGCCATTAAGTTGTATACACGTTCATACAAATTGCATAATAAATATTGAATTATAAATATACAATACAAATATCGAAACATTCGAGTCTAAAAACAACAGACCCGATTCCATTCCATGATTATTGTGGAAAATCGACTACAAGTGAACAACAAATGAATCCTCAATAGCAATTTATGGCGTACCATAAATGCATAAAACCAATCAATTTTTTTGTTTGTACATCTAGAAATTTATGTAAACAAAAAGCTATATTGAAATTAATATAAACAAACAGTAATGGGGCCAGCCATAATGCTCTATAGCTACTATACAATAAATTTTTAGATACAAATTATAGCAGAGATGATCTCAAAAAAACTTAGAAATAAGAACCGCAATAGCACGATTATGCTGACTCAATTAATTAGCCCCAATATAGATAAATTAGCATGACAACTTGGCAAAAAATAAACAGAGATATAACTATATTAGACTGATAAGTATATAAGTTGAAAGCAGTCTGAGGTCTTATGTCTGAGGATGAAGAGCAGGGTGAGGTTTGGATGACTTGGCGTATTGGCTTTGTAAAATGGCTACAAATTGTCGCCAATTGAAAAGTGACCGCGCTTCACTTGGCACAAATGGAAATTGAAATGAAAATGTGGATTGGATTGAGCAAAATCGCACAAACAACCCAGTCACAACAACAACAACAAAAACAACATCATCATCAACCCAATGGCGGGCCTAATTGAATTGTATGCATGCCAAAACACCAACATCAACTCAAAAGCTAAATATGTCCACACACTTATTGAAACGGAACAGGGACGGATTCAAATGTAACTCAATTGGGCGCGGGTCATTTCTAGGGGGTGCTATGAACTGTAATCGAAGATTGCTCTAAATACTCGTTGACATGATAAAGTGGTCAACTTTTCCAAAAAAAAAAGTAAAGACTTTATTAACTCATACTTTCCCTTGATGCATTGAGGATTGTAGGCGCAATCAACTTGAAACTGTGGGAGAAACAGTGTATTATTTTGTAAAAAACTTCCAATTAAAAATTTTTGTTTTTTACTCATGATTTAAATAGGAATAATAATGAATTAAATTTATTTTATTTCCATGTAATATTAAATCCAATCTAATCTACTTCAGTGAAAAATAAAACCAATGATTTTTTGTCATTTCCATACTAAAATAAAATGCATACTAAAAACTTGCGAAAACCGAAAATGTCAAAAAATTTTGTATGAAAGGACTATTGAGAAAATGAAAAAACTGTTTTTCCCGAACCATTTTACTAAAGAAATAATTGAGCAAAATGAAGGCTACAAACATTTTTCAAAATTATACAACATGGTCTATTAGAAAACCTATTTACTTAATTTTAGCATTAAATTTTTATAACCAGGGTGTATATTTCATAACATGGAACATTCCAATATTTTCAATTATGGTATGGTAAGAATTCAATTTCAATTAGGGTCTGTACTTTTAATGAAGTAAATGTTATTACTTCATTTACTTCATTGGAAGTACAGACCCCCTTTCTTCATGCAGTTTTCATAAAAAAAAGTTAAGGTATATATTTACGCAAAACTTCGTATTGATGCATTGAAGATTTTAGGCGCAATCAAGGTGAATGAGTTGCAGGAGTAAGGGAGACGGGGGGCTGTTTTGTAAAAAAGTCAACATTTTTTTGTTGATTAGGTTTACATCGAATTTTACATACATTTTCTCATCGAATTTGGTGGCCTTAGTGCTTAAACTGATGAATTACATTGGAATAACAATAAATTTGGTTTATTTTATTTTCATGTAATATTTATTCCTATCTAAATTAGATCAGTGAAAAATACACCCGAACATTTTTAGAAATTTCCATTATAAAAACTTGCAAAAACCGAAAATGATATTAACAAATTTTATAAATGGAAGGATTATTGAGATAATGGCATATAATTATTTTTTTTCAACTTCGAACCATTTTCTTCAAAAAATTACGAAACAAAATGAAGGCTTTACAAATTTTTCAAAATCGTAATACAGGGCGCATTAGAATGACTATTTTGTTCATTTAAGCATTCTATTATTACAACCAGGCTATTGAAAAAATAGCTAAAAATTTGGATTGGCCCAATATTTTCCTTTATGGTATGGTAATAAAGGGTCTGTAGCTCTAATTATTATTAAGATCTAGCTGATCTAGCTATCTCTACCCAAGAGAGGCAGTTTGATTAACATTTGGCCTTCTTTAAACTTTTCATAAATTACACAAATCTATACTACAATAGAAATCGCCCTATACTCCGGCCGGGCGTGACATACACATTATGTATTCGATTTTAGCTTTTTTATGTACTAAATTGAGATATGTACTGCATTTCAAGGAATAAATAATATACTACAATTAGACCTAGAGGTATAGCGCATAAAAAATATATGGTCTCTATAACTCATAATGATAAATTGGACCTTGCGCATGGGCCATCTAAAGCGGAGCCGCGGCCAATATTTGCATGAAATCATCTTCAAACATTAAATTATATTGATCGTTCTATTGATTCCAATAAAGATTTCATTAATTTTGTCAAATTTTTTGTGTTTTTTTTTTTGAAAATCAAATACTATACCTTTTAAAAAATCACCCTTTATATGGAACGGTTTTCTTTTCTTTTTTTTGTTGACATTATATTTGTTTTTCAAAATTCCAAATATTTCTGTTGATACTTTGAATGGGCCAGAAGCGCACTAAAATTAAAAAAGCAGCATTTTTTCAAGTGCTTTCTTTTATTATATAAAGATCAAACCAGAAGTTTATATTCTGGGAATTAAAAACAGTTTAAAATTGGCGTTTTGGTTAAAAAAAAGCTCATAAGGTCAAACAAATCGATTTAGCAGACAGGTCAGTTGAATCAGCCGTTCCCCGGAAAACAAATCCGCATTATTTTTTCGGATTCGTTTTGAAAATTAATGTTTGGTGCTCCCAATTCCACCAAAACTAATTTTTCCATGCTATTTGAAAACAAATGTTTTGCTGCACTAGGAATTAAAACGAACCATCAAAATAGCTTTAAAAATATATATGATATTTTTTATCTTCCATTGGAGCATAGGACGTAGCTTTTAAAAAGCATAAACTTTAAAATTAAATAATTTTTAAAATATTCTATTTCTTTATGCCAACTGAATATTTTATATTTGTTGACAGTTACTTTTAATAATTTTTTTCTGACTCAACCCAAAAATTTTTGCAAAATACAGCTGAAAATCAAAATGGTGTATTGTCACGGTTAAAAGCAAATTTAGCAGACATAAATAACAAAATATATTTATTTATTTATAAAGTTTTGTGTTATCTATTTTATTAATTTTTTGCATTGAATATCTTTAATAATAGCGCAAGCAAAAGATACTTTTCCTTACGCTAATCAAAAAGATTAAAAATATGAGATTTTATTTATTGATTGTTTAAAAATATATATTTTTGGGAAGCCAAATGTATTTTTGTAATAGATTACAAATTCGTCGACTTCAAAAGCTCTGAAAATTTATATAGCTGAACTTTCCAATAGCAAACTCCTGCAAAATGAATTTTTTCTATATTACAAAATTTTTTTGAGTACACAATTTTAATGATCTATGTATGTATACCGAATTTGGGTAATTTTTAAAAATAATTAGACTTAACTATCCAATATTCTGCTCCAATGCGAATATCCCAAAAGAGAGTTTGAATGTATTTGTACTTCCAAACTATACTATATACTATCAGAACTTAACTTGGAAAGTTCTTAGTAGGAATATCAGAAAAAAAAATGTTTCGATAGAAAAGGTACACGGTATTCTACTGTCGGGCACCGCTTCGATTGTACCACTTTTTTTTTTGCCTCAGTCCGATTTTTTTTCGAATAGTCTACTTTTGGCCTGACGAAGGTTTTCAAAATATTTTTTTTTGATCCGACTATAGTAAATATTGATTATAATCGAATGATTAATTTTATTAGATTGATTTTACGAATGCACTTGTCTATAAATTTATATCGTTCCGGTTCATTTTGTAGGTCTCTGGCAGTCCATGTATTACACACAGGGAAATCTTAAGTTACAATATAGGGTATTAATAAAAAACTACATAAATAAAAGTTTAATCTCAGAGCGCTAACAAATCGGGGTTCGAGATCTTACCATACACACTATCATCTAGAATTGGAACCAACTAGCTCTTAAATTTATTGCAAAGAGCGCTGACATGACATGGACTTATCGGCTCGTTCAGCTGCATGATTTTTTTTACTAATTTCAGCATCAGCTTATGCCACACAGATCACAGTGTGTTTGACTTTTTTGCGCCGATAAGATCATGTCATATAAGCCTATGTCAGGGCTCTGTACACGCACGGCTTTATAAAAACAAATACAATATAGACTTAAAAATACGCTTACCTGTTTAAAATTAATAACACTTGAAATTTGTAGATGAGTATATTAAACTGAATCATAATTTTTTTAAGCCATCTTAGGTCTTCAAAGGCATTCCCGGCATTAACAAATTTTTTAGCAAGTTCTTGGACAATACAAAAAAAAAAAAAACACCAATATTTTAAGCCGCTCCCGGCATCATTAAATGTTTTAGCCATGATATTAACACTTGCACTTTTGGCTATAATAACTTAGCACATTTTATATATCTTTTAACTTAATGCAACTAATAAACAAATTCAAACACATAAAAAAAAAACAAAACAATTCTTAAGATGGCGCTCACGGCATCAATAAATATTTCAGCCACATTATTAAACACTTGCACTTTTTGTTATTATTAAAAACACAACGCGTAGCATATTTCTTATTATTATAATTACAGACTTGCTGTCAATAAATGATTTAAATAATAAAATTTTACACATCAACAAAAATTATAAAAAAAAAATTTGTTTTGTTGAGACTTCCAAGCCGCTGCCGGCAGCAACAAGTGTTTAAGCCAGCTTTTTATTCTTTGCATCAACACGCAATTGGTTGCAAATTTATTTAAATAAAATATTTAAAACATTTTTTAAAAATTAACACTTGTTGCAATGTGCAAAATAAATTATTTATTATTTTTTCGCGGCTTAGGTAAATTTGCCGCATTTTGTTTTTTCTTATGCGCTCTTTTGATGTTGCCAGATCGGCGCACTGCTTGTGAACTAGTTCAAATATAGTGCAAAATGATTGCTCTTATTGGTCACTGTGCTTCTGGCTACGCTGTAACGGCTGACTAAAGAAGAATAGAAAGAGAGCGAATTGAGCGCAAATGTGCAGTATATTATCGGCTGACACCGACATCAATATGCCCTTTACATACCGTACCTAACGCAGTTTTGATGAAATTTTAAAATATGGTGATTTAATTACACGTCGGGGTTGGAATTGACAAAAATTGATTTTTGGGAAGTCGAGTTTTATTATAAATGGAAAATCGGAATTACTTGTGCTTAGTATTTGGTGTGGTATCAACAAAAATTTAATAAAAATGCTTAACAAAAGTGTCGAGAATGTGAAGTTGAAACGAATTCAAAGAGTTCATACGTTTTTTAGAGCAGGATCATATCAATCAATTATACTTTTTTGTTACACAAACAGCTTTTATGCATTTATTAATATGCCCTACTGCGCTTTGGGGAAAGGGTACTATAGGCAAATCTTGGTACGGTTCGGTCGGCTACTGAAGTGTGGTGTAAGTGTGAAGAGATGCGCAGCATATATTTGCTTTTTTGCTTTGACAGTTACAAGCGCAAGTGTGTGTGTGCATATTGCGCTCTTTGGTTTTTGTTTTGTGCTATTTCTTTTATTCTGTGTCAAAGGCAATATGTGCAAGCGATGCGGCTGATCTGCGCTAGTGTTAAAATTGTGCATGCGTGTGAAGAGATGCGCAAGCAGTTAACGTTTTTTTGTTTTTTGTTTATTTTTTGTGCTGTGAGAGTTTAAAGTGCAAGTGTGTGAGTAGCAAAATCTATTTCGTTAGATTTGGAATGCAAAATTTATTTCTATAGATTTGGAAGGCAAAATCTAATCTTTCAAGTTCACAAAATTTGATCAGCAGAACTTTTCTATGGCAAACTCCTCTGCAATAAAATTTTCCATATTACGAATTTTTTTAAAGCACACATCCTTTATGATCTCTGTATACCGATTCTGGGTATAAAAAATTTTAAAGAAAAACTAGACTTCATCACCCAATTTGTACTTACAAACTGTCGCAGCGTTCTCTTAATATATAAATAATTTTTATTCTTTGTTTTTAATAAATCGCATTTGATTTTTTATAAGAAAATAATTTCAAAAGCAGGTATGTGGAAAAAATCAGTTCACGGCCGAAAATCTTTGCAGGCCTTGTCCTAAGCTTCAATTTGAACATGGCCTGCCTTCAAGATTTATAGATCACGTGCCGCTGGAAGGGCTAAATTTCCTTATAAAAAATGTTCTTGCAGTCTTGATTATTTATTTATATATCTAATAATAAAGTAAAAATTAATTCTCAGAGCAACGTAGGCCTTTAGGCAAATTTGATTGACTTGATTGCCCAACTCATACCATAATTTTACTATAGCCACTTACATTCATCGCAGCCCTTGGGCGCCCCCATTGTTCACATTCCGGCACTGTGCGTAGTAGATGTAGTCAAATCGTACAACAATCAGCATTGCGTGTGCCTAATAAAATTCAAATCGAAACGCAACCCGACGGACGATTCGTTGTTAACATTGCCATTGGCGTCTCATCGTCATCGTCGTCATCATCATCATCATCATCATCGACTTTAGGCCCCAATTAAATACATTCGATTTGGCGCGTTGCAGCTGTTTGTGGCTGCCTGGCTGACCTTTCCATGTAAACTAAAATATATACTTTAAATGTTATAACAATTACTATATAGATTTCACATATGATAATAAAAAACTTGCACTCATTGCAATTATATTAGTTACTTAAAGGGTGTTCATTTAAAATAAAAAACAAGAGAGATTCTTGATTTAGAATATTTGGTATAATCAATACGCAGAATGGTCTTATGGAAAAGCACGACTCAAGAAAGTTTTATAAAGTAACGTAGGTCGAGGTGAGAAAATAACGTAAGCGGTGTATTTCAATTCAAATAGTGATTTTTCAAGGCCCGTTTTGGGATCTTATAACAATATTTTTAAAATAATACAAAAAAAAATATAAATTTAAGTTTCTTTTTTAACTCAGCCTGAAGGCCTTTGTTGCTTATAAGCTTATAGCCCTATTTGCAATATAAACGTAGATCTTAAAAAATCTTAATTGTGAATTCTTCTTCTTTTTGCTATCCTTTACTGCCATTGGAAATTATATAAAATGCACAAAGTTTATTTAACTATATTAATAGATTTTTCAGTATTAAATTAATTTTCTTAAAAATTTCATAATTTGTTAGAAATTTTGTATTCTATGACCCCATATAAGATTTTTTTTTAAATTGTTCCGAATTTTAAATTGAAATAAGATATTGTTAAGCTAAAAATTATACAAAAATTTCAGTCTCTATAAACGTTTTATTTTTGAAAAATTGCTTAAAACTTACTGTTGTGTTATTCCTTTAAAATTTGTATTTATATTAATTGAATTAAGATTTTATAGAGCTACGCTAATTTCAAGTTGCACAATTAATGCATTATACCTTAGATACATAAGCTATAATTGCTTAATAATTATAAAGAAATAAATATCTAATTAGTGTAAGTATATATATATAAACAGCTACCAACGATTATTAAAAACTAATTATCAAATCAATTAATGCAAAAGCCAAAAAAAATAAAATTAATTATTTAAATTTAACGCATTATGGATTATAAAAAAAGTGTTGTCAATTTTTTCCTTGGTGACTAAACTAATGAATATTTTGGAAACAATTTTTAAATATATTCTGACAATATGACTCTTAAAAAAAATAAATATTTAATTAACCATATAATAAAAAATAAATTTTACAACAAAGACATTATAAATTTAAAATTTGTTCAAATTAAATTTACGAAATTCTCTTTTTTTTTTAATATTTTCTAACCATTTTTTTTTTTATACTTTTATACCATTTTTGTTGTGTGTAAATATGAATTTAATGGATTGGTAAAAAATGAAAACCATAGTTTTTAAAAGTTAGATCTTGATATTTATATAGTAGCTTTTTTTTTTCGTATTTTTCTAAAAAATATTCATCAAAATATTTTTAAAATTTACTTCAGCTTACTTGAAAAAAATTATCCAAATATTTCACTTACCCATTATATAAAAGCTGTGAACTATCAAAATCTTTAATTTTATTAGTTTATTTAGAATATTAAGTTATATTAAAAGAGTCTGTATTTTATGATAACAGGTCGCTCTGTTCTAATTGCTGGCATAAAATAAACCTTCAACGATTTTACTCTAAACATGATTCGCATGGTTTGTCAGCGCATTTGTATTCAGATAATCCCAAAAAATAGAATACGTAAATCTATGTATATAAAAGAAACTTATGTTTTACGTGTTAAGGGTGTTCTTATGAACGCGTCTATGAATTTAAATTTTGATTTTTGCGTGTGTTAGAAGTTGTTAATGCGGAGGTTTTAAGCCTATCTGAGTAAATTGATTTGTAAGATATACGCATTTTTGTAAATATCGGTTCGCGAGTCGGAAAACCATCTGTATTGTATATTTATCAGAAAACAAAAAATATTGTACCATAGAGCTTAGCTAATATTGTATTATTTTAATTACTTATTTCGGATTTTCTAAACAAATGCCTGGAACTTTTTGATCAAGATGCTATATCTTAGGGAGAAACATTTTCACAGAATTGCGAGTGACGCCAACGGCCTGTTATCTTGCATATCTTCAAGGACCATTTTTAGGCTTACGTATTTTTATACCCTGAACCAAGGGTTAAGGGCATATTATTTTATTTTGGGTAACGTCGAGAAGAAGATCCTCGAAAGTAACCTCCTGTGAGGAATATAGATATTGACCCAGATATATCCGTCCGTTAGTCTGTCAGGCTAAATGCCATGATTTTGGGGTCTTGTATAGGTTCGGAAAATCATGTTTATATATGGGTCTCCCTCAATATTGGATTATTGTTTTGTCCGCTAAAATGTGGATTGCCAATAAATAACATAAAAAAAGTGAGAAAAACTGTAGGTCTGAGAAAAATGAGTAGCAGAAGATTATTTTAATTAATTCAAAATTACATGATTCTATTTATTGATTTTTTTAAGACTTTATCAAATGCGCTGCAGAGCGGTCAGAGAACGCTAGTAGAGTATATACATATCTGGTGAAAATTTTGGGCTTTAGATTTTGATAATTTTTTTAATGCAATATTTTTTTTAAAATTTTGTATCTATTGTATATTTCTATATATTTTTCCAAAAAAATTTTATTTATTTATTATATTTGTACCCTGGATGACACAACCCTGACAACACATTCCTATAAGTCGCGTACTCTTATTAAATTGGTGCAGGTTTTAAACTTCACTAAAGCCCCCCTCTATTTAGAACAATAAGTTATAATTAAAATTATATTAATCCTAGGTTTTAATCCGTTTCAAAAATTGGTTATATCATCGGGTTCTCTACTATTTAGAGACTTTGTTTAGAATTAGCATTTAAGTGTAATTTACAAATACTTTTTGTTGAAGGACATTTGCATCATAATGCCACTTTTCATATGCCACATAGAGCGCCACAATTCCAAAAAAATACCCAAAATCTCGAAAACTGAAGAATAGTGTTGGGTCGTTCATGAACCAAAGGACCATAAGTTCAACAACATCGTTCTTTTTGGGTCACTCGTTCTTTGTTCGTTCTTATATAGTTGTTCGTTCTCATACAGTTGTTCGTTCTTATATTGGTTTTGTACTGTTGGTCGTTCTTATATTATTTTTATACACGAACAACTGAACGAAAAGAACGACTTTGTTCACTGAAAAAAAAGAACTATTGAACTTGTTCAGTGAAATGAACTATTGTAGGTTTACCCAACTCTACTGTAGAGTAATTCGCAACCACTTTCGCTTTAAACTAAACTGATTCATTGTTTACACAATTGTGACAAATCCTTACAAGTCACACAAGTCTCACAAAAAAAACACCCATTACATGCTAGAGTCGTAATAGAATTAGCGTGTAGAAACATTTTTTATAAGGCATGACGACAATTAGCTCATTGAACATATGCGATAAGGCGTGTGTACAACAACGACAACAACAACATCTACAAAAACAACTACTAGACAACGTATAATTGTTATTAGTAGTAAGTGATTTTTTTCGGGGAGGTCTTATCAGCATATATAGTAATGGAGGGGGAACATGCGTCACAGAGGAGGGGCAGTATGCAAGCAATGTGAATGCTAACTTATTATTAGATTGCTCATACGACCTGTGTGACGTTTTTTGGTTGCCAAGCATTGTCCATTCATATATGGACAAATCGATGAATGAGTAAAAAATTCAATTTAAAAATCATTTTCACACACTCGCCAGCTGATAGCTCTATGAACTTATATATATATATACTTATATATAGTATATATTTATTGAGTTGGCCAAGAACTTTTGACATTGTTAGTTTGGGTGTGTGTGTGAGTTAAGTGGCTTCCGCTGCCTGGCACATACCACAATGCCATATCCGCTGGTGCCATCAATGTATGTATGTGTGTGTAGGTATTTCTTTATATTTATACTATATATACCTATATATATATATAGTAATGTTACGGCATGCTGCAGTTTGAAGTCATTGTCATCGACGCCGCCATTTTCAATGACACAACGCCGTCCGTTACATTGAAATTGATTGCATTTACCTTTATTGCATTTATTGAGCTTATTCGCTTATTGAGCTTTAGTTTATTTTGCTTTCAAATAACGTTAAATGCAGTCAGCAGTTGCAACTATCTTGGCCCATTATTGCCACGTGGTTGGCATTTGTTTTTGTTGGTATATATACTCTTATACCCTTTAAATCAAAGCGTAAATGGCTATAGAAAATGATCATTTTATTGCCAATAAAATATATAAATATCAAATCCAAAAAAATGTTTATAGTTTGTGTTTGCCTTAAGCTAGCCACTAAAGTTTACAGAGTTAGATGTAAAAATCTTTTCCCCTGAGACATGAATATTTTTGAAAGATTGGAAAAAAGAAAGTAAATTCTGAAGCCAGAAACGATTTTGAAGTTTTCTAAATTTTTATCAATTTTTTAGTAAGATCAAAAAATAAAACTTAAAAATTATAAGACTTTTAAAAATTGTGAAAAATTATAGTATATACTACTGAAGTAGTTCACTATCTATACCAAGGTAAATAGCAGGGACCGCAATTCTTATAGTATTTAAAATAAAGATTATGATATAATTATTATTTTTTGATTTTTTTCATTCAAATCAAATTTTAACTCTTATTTTTAACATAAAAATAAAAATCGAAAATAAAAAAAAAACTTTTTCCTGCGTAAAAATTAAGAAAAAATATTTTATAAATTTTTAATAATTTTAGTTTTATTTATTTGTTGGCACTGTGTCGGAAGTTCTTAAAAAATTTTCAGTTAAGTAAATATGACAATAAAAAAATTGTTTTAATAAGTGAATAAACCATAACAAAACAAAAAAAATCGTTAAAAGCTAAAAAATTAAAAAAAAAGCTTAAAAATTTAGATAATTTAAAAAAATGAAATTTATCTACCAGCCAAATCTTTGAAGGTCATACATAATTCATTGCTTTTATTGTTAAAAAATTTAAATAAAATATAAAAAAAAATCCTAAATCTTTCACAGTTTCATCGGAACATTGAAAATAAGATACTTTTAAACAACTCGATGATTTACATATGTTTTCTTCTCGTATTTTTTTTTTAAGTTCTTATTTTAAAACTTTGACATTTTCCGTATTTAACGTTTTTTTTTTTTTTAATTTAAATCTGATAATTTTTTCTAGGAATAAAAATCAAAAATAAAAATTATTGAACAATTTTTATTTAAAATTTAATTTTTTTGGTTCAAAAGATATTTAAATTCAATTTTTAATTTAAATTCAATTTTTAAATTTTTAAAATAAAAATTACGTCCTAACTTTTATTATTGATTTTTATTATAAAAATTGCAGAGTTACTCTTATTTTCAATATTAAATAAAAATTGTTCAATAATTTTTATTTTTGATTTTTATTTTCAAAAAAAGAGTTAAAATTTGACTTTTTGATATAAATTAAAAATAAAAATTTATCCCTTTTTCGTAAGGTCCTTTCAAAAAAATTATATATTGCTGCATGGACTTTCATATAAACCACTTTTTTTGCTTTGATTTTTTCATAACCATAACTCTTAGTTGCGATCCCCAGTAAATAGTTTTTAAAATTTAAAAATATTCTTAGTTAAAAATTATACCATGTATTTTTTAATTTGGCAAGAAATTTTGTACTATCTATACTTAAGTAAAGTTTAAAGTTTCTAAAATCTTATACTACTTAGGAGATTAATTTTAAAATTTAAAAATATTTTAAATTGATGAAAAATTCAAAATAATACTTTTTTCTTATTTTATAGAACGTATTCGAAATAATTTTGTAAAAACTGTAGTATAAAGTACAATCTATTAAATAACTGATGAACATTTAATCTCTACAAAGCTACCTAAAATTTTTCTTAGCAAATAAATCAAGTTTGCATATATAGTTGCGAATTATAAGCTAAGCAATTTGAATTAATTTATTTGTTCAGGTACTTTGAAAAATAAATTCCGATTCAGTAGAATCTATAAAATAATTGATCTATATAAACCTATCTAAAATTGTTACTAAAAAATTCAATGAAGTTCAAAATAGATTATAAAATATAAAACTATGCAAATAAATTAATACTTCTGGTTCAGTAGAACTTATAAAATTGCTAATGAACATTTAATCTTTGAAATACTGCCTAAAATTCTTACTGGCAAAATAAAAACAAGTTTGCATAAAAAGTTGCGAATTTTAGGCTCCGACATTTGAAATATTTTCATATATAAATTAATTCCTTCATTTCAGCAGAATTTACAAAATAATTCCTGAACAATTAATCTATACAAAGCTGTTTGAAGTTCTTACTAAGAAATCCAATAAAGTTTACATAATTACTTAAGCAAATACTTTATTTTTCTACAAAAAGGGGCTACCAAAATTAGACTTTAGAAGTTCTGGAATTCTGTATGAAATATATATATTATATGTCTATTTAGAAATTTTAAAGAAATAAATTTATTTAGTTTTATCCTACAAGAAGGGACTACCAAAATTAAACTTTAGAGGTTCTAGAATTCCAAGAAACAAAAAATTATATTTTTCTAACAAGAAGGGCTTTCCAGAAATTAACTTTAAAGTAATGATATTTAATTTTTGTAGGAAAAAAAACTAATTTCTTGTATTATTATTATTTATTTCTTATTTCTTGTCGTTTATTAAAACGAATTGTAAACTTTGGAAATCAAAGTAGCTTACAAAATATAAAAACTGAAATAGAATAAATTAAGACCTCTGATTCAGTGGAATTTATAACATAACTGATAAACATTTTATCTTTACAAAGCTGTCCAAAATTCTTACTAAGCAATTCAATGAAGTTCGCAAAAACAGTTGCGAATTGTAAGCTTTCGATGTCAAAATTGCTTAATAAATGATACTTCTGGTTTAGTATAACTCATATAATTGCTGATGATGCCTATAATTTATACTGGGAAAATAAAATCAAGTTCGCATAAAAATTTGTGAACTGAAAGCACTGGAATTCAAAATAATTTATTTTTATATACAAAGCTGTCTAAAATTCTTTCTAAGCAATTAAAACCAGTTCGAAAGAACAGTTTAAAGTTTATGTAAACATAGAACATATTTTTTTTATTTCAATAATATAATAATATAAATTTTATCCAACGACTTAACTAAATAGAACAAACAAAAAATTTCGGATAAGGTCTTATAGTTCTACCTGCACCAGTACGCAACAAAAAAAATAATAATATTAAGGAACTATGCAGAGGTCTGAAAACATAGTCATAACAGTGTTGCTTCATTAAAAATATTTATTAAAATTATTTATTTATTAAACAAAGTATGAAAATTATACGTCGTCATATCAAAAATTTCAAATATTTTCTTTAATGGACTATAAATTTGAAAGGAAGTGTAAACATTTGCTTAGCAATATTTACTCGTTTGCTTTTTAGATAAGGTTTACTCCAAATGCATAGAAAACATTTCTTTAATAGGGCCACACTGCTTGTTATTGAAGTAATTTAGTTAAATTTTTTGTTCGGAAGCGCTTCGGGCTGCTGTGTACTGACCTATAAAAGACGACGTTGAAATTGAACTTTTAGGAAACTGTGTCCCAACGCGCTTCAAAATTTAATTTAAAACCAGTGAATTAAATTAAATAAAATTCAGTGAGTTTTCTCCGGTACAGAGTATATTACGTTCGAGCTACTCCGACTGTAGCCCATTCCACTTATTTTGTTTTAAGCTGCTTTTCAATTACTTGGGGATTTTTACTTTGGTTTTGCTGTAAATTACAAATTCTAATTAACAGCTAATCGCCAGTGTTATGTAAGCGGCACGTGGCTTTGGTTACTGAAGGCGCCCCCCCAAGTAACCCGTTGAGTGCCACTTGTACGATTATTCTATTCGATTGTTTATATTGTAGTTATTTATAGCGTTCGAATACATATGTATCTAGCTATGTATATGTTTGTTTATAATACTTCGATATTTTATTGAGTAGCTATTGAATAAAACGCGATTTGGGCGTCAAATTGATTGCAATAAAACGGTCTGTTCCCGGCCCGGTTAACACTTTATGGTTATTGGGTGCTTACAGGTTTATGGTGTTTTTTTGTTTTTATGGTTTATTTCCGGGAGTTTGGTAAACAAGGTGGGAATAGGGGTTTTTGCAGGTGTACAAAAACAGATGATGAATATTTCTCAGAAAAATTTTTAAGATTTCTACACCAACGCTATTATTTGAGATAATATAATTGTTATTTCGATCATGTTTCGAAACTCATCATATATTTATAGCTTCAAGTGGTGGATATTTTGTTTCTTAATATTTATATGGGACTAGTGAGCTCTAAAATTGCTAAATATTGCTACAATTTTATAAAAATATATCGATTTTATTGGAATTAGGTGCTCCGAACTTACTTTAAATCCGAGGCTTCTTTGATTCTTTCATAGTCATGGGGTTTGAAAATGAAATGACGGCTGACTGGGCCTTCGACTCCCTTTCATGGCAGTAGATGTCCACTTCTGTTTCCATGCAAAACGTCCTCAAACGCAGATCGCCTGAGGGGCCGCCTTCTTGCATTAGCTCACCAACGGAAAGGGGTATCCATGAGCTAACCAGAGGGTACCTAGCGTAAAGCTTGAGGTTGTGAGCTACTTGGATCGGTCAGTTAGGGAATCGTCGCTGGTCACTCCCATGTGAAAAACAGACAACTTTCCGCGCAAGCGCACTCCAAAAAACGACCCCAGCCTCCTAAAATATGGAGGAGAGCGATACAGGCCTAAAACCCACATCGGGTTCGTCACGCCATAGAAGAAGAAGAAGAACTCACCTAAAATATTAGTAACTGCCATTACTGATTGT
Organism: Chymomyza amoena; assembly: GCA_037043745.1. Lineage (NCBI taxonomy): Eukaryota > Metazoa > Arthropoda > Insecta > Diptera > Drosophilidae > Chymomyza > Chymomyza amoena. The sequence goes on from JBAMAX010002508.1 coordinate 257,405, forward strand.
GTCCAAATGAAGCCTTAAAATATTAACACATTTTATATAGAGTATCTTATAGTCGTGGTTACCCGTTACCACATATCACTTACCTTTGTTTTGTTTTCACTCAAACGAGTTTCTTGGAAGTCATAAATCAACAATCAGTCAAAATATTTCCACGGTATCCAAATATACGCATACCTCAGGCTTTTATTTTCGCATTTTAAAGATAATCACAATTTATAACGCACAATTTAGAGATTGATTAATTTCTTAAAATAACCTCTTTTACAAATATTCTTTATTCTAGGTACTGAGGAAGTGCCCGTTAAATCGGTGGTCAATCGCGTGGGTCACCAACTACAGAAGGCGCTGTCCGAGAAGGGCATGGCGCTGCTGGTCAACCATGGCATATCAGATGAAAAGGTAAGCACTTCTTACACCACTCTTTCAATACTCTTTACTATAACATTTCCTTTCCCCACACAGCTCAAAACCGCCTGGGATCATCTGGATGACTTTGTCGACCTAGACGACGATGTTAAACAACACTACATACGCACGGATGGCGACAACCATGGTTATGTCCGTCCCGGCATAGAGCGCTTCGATGGCAAAACACCGGAACTGCGTCACGCCTTCAATATCTGCACACTCAATGCACAGAATTTGCCCGAGGAGCCGCTGCCCGGCTTTGCGGATCACATCAGCACATTGGCCACGGATTTCAAAGCCTTAGCCAGTTTTATATTACAAGCTCTAGCTGTTTCGCTGGACATACCACACACATTTTTCCTGGAAAAGCACTCACACATGTTGTCCGGCGATCACGACAATATGACCACCCTGCGCATGCTCTACTATCCACCCATAGTGGACGATGAGCCCGGCAAGAATGACTTTGTCAAGGGTCGTTGCCAGTACAGCTACCAGCGTTGCTTATCCGATCAACCGGACTTTCGGCCAGAACACAATCCCCGCGATGACCTAAATGAGTTAGATGCCATGGGTTCCAATGGCACCAGCGAGCTGGCCGAGCACAAGCTGGCCAATGGCGCGGTAATACGTTGTGGAGCACATGTAGACTATGGCACATTTACGTTGCTAGCGCAGGATTCAGAGGGCGGTCTGGAAGTTAAGCTGCCGGGCAGCGAAATATGGCATCGCGTGGGTCATCTGCCGGGTGCCATATTGGTCAATTGCGGTCAAATATTGTCGATATGGACACAGGATCGCTATCCCGCTTTGGTGAGTAGAATTGGGAATAGATGCGAATTGTGGTGGGGAGGGGAGGCATTGAGGTGTGTTGTCATGCCATATGTACCTCACACCCCGAAATTGCAAATTCGTCCATGTCGGTTCGCTTCTCTGCAGACATTTTCAGCAAGATGGGTTTTCAACTAGAACCATGTTGTCTGCATGAGCATATCGAATATGGAATGATATCCAGAGTTACAAACAGATTTTGTATTAGGCTCTTTAGGCTGGGAAAGCGGCCTTGATAGCCTAGCGACAGTGCACTGGACTATCATTCCAGAGGTTGAGGGTTCGAATCCAATGTTCAGCATGTTCCTGCACTTTCCATTTTTCCTATTTCCCCAATTTTTCTTGTCTATTCAATATCCTTGTCACTTACTCCCATTATCGGTATCACAAAGGGCCTTTTCTTGACCTAAGTGAGTTGGGACGCTAAGTTTCAACTGCCGCCTTAACCTAGGCTGGGAAACCGAGCATAAGGCCAGTGCCTGGGCCATTTCATTTTCACGAGCATCTTTGTATCTTTACCTGGAACTATGTTGTCCAAATGAGTAAATTCCATCATCCATCCAACCATTTGAGCCGTGCGGAAAGGGATGATTGCCTGGACCTCTAATGATTGTGGTGACCTTTTTTGCCAACATAGTATATCTCCAATTTGATTCCAAGGATATGTTAGAGTTTTCTATAGCAACGTTGTTCACTTCACTCTCAAATTCTTATTTCTCCGGTGAGTAGTTCATTCAGAGAGGAATCATTCATAAACTACGTGCCACTCCAGAGGGAGAGGGGGGATCTACCAAAGCGTCTCGTGACACAAAAATCATATGGAAATTTTTTAAAAATATTCCGCTAACTGTGTCACAAGATGGAAGGTGTCTATTTTGATGAAAATCAGCGTCACGTACTTTATGAATGATCTCAGACCTTTTATTTGGGTATTTTTCAGTTCATTTTTAATATAAAAGCCGGTTTGATACAACGCTGACGTGCTAAGAGGAATGATTTCCTCAGGCCCCGATGGATTAAATGCCTAACATAGCCTTAATCTACCATTTTATATCCACGGCGTTCCTGGTGATCGGGTACCAATTAAGAACTGGCTCTATACCATTCGGGAACAAAAATTATCATATGATCGCATCTCATAAAAGTTCACTCCTTCGATCGATCATCTCTTATTTGGGTTTTGATAGGTTCATTCATTCAGTCATTACGACTAATCGGGCCTTAAACTCTGTTGGTTCGGGAATCCTTGCCTATTCTTCTTCTTATGTGGCCATAACAACCCGATTACCGGATTACGGCCTGCCTTACAACATCTCTCCAGGCGCCTCTGCATTGCGCGCGCTTTCTCCAGTTGGTCACACCGAGCGAAGACAGGGCCCCTTCCACTTGGTCTTTCCAACGCAAACACGGTCGTCCTCTCCGCTCAGCGAAGCCGATGGATGTTGATACGCTGAGCAACGTCCACGTCATTGAAGAGCTCATACAGCTCCTGGTTGGTGCGAATGCGGTAGTCATTGCCAACTCGAATAGGACCAAAGATCTTGCGCAGTACTTTCCTCTCGAAAACTCCCAAGGCAGCTGCATCAGTAAGCGACACGGTCCAGGCTTCCGCGCCGTAAAGAAGCACTGGAAGGATGAGTGCCTTGTAGAGTGATAGTTTTGTCGCGCGAGAGAGGTCTCTACTACTCAATTGCCTATTGAGACCGAAATAGCACCTGTTGGCAAGAGTGATTCTGCGCTTGATCTCCAGGCTGACATCGTTGTCGGTGGTAACGGCTGGCCAAGGTAGATGAATTCCTTGACAACATCGAAAGTATAGCTGCCGGCTGTAATCTGAGACCCAAGCCGTCGAACTTCCATACTTGTCGACAGCATATACTTCGTTTTGCCCTCATTTACCGCCAGATCCATTTTCGCAGACTCCCGTTCGATAGCACTGAAGGCCGCGGTGACATTGGGATCAGTTATTAGCCCCAATAGTTCTGGCAAATACTTCTAATTCCGATGTAGAATATATAAATTTCATTCTATCAATGGATTAAAAGTTTTAGCATCTTTCAAAAAGTTTTGTATACACGGTCTGACAAAGATTACTCCCTCCAGCTTTGATGGCTGTGAAGCCTTACTGTCATCTACTATTTTCTATCACTGAATATACCGGTATGACATCGATAGTTTGATTTGACAATGCAATCGAAAATCGATAGCCCCTCCGAAAGTGTGCCCAAATAAGCCGTTTTAATCTCTTTTTGTTTCCCTTTACAGGAACATCGCGTGGTTATACCCGAACAGGAACACATACGTTCTCGTGGACGCCACTCCATAGCATACTTCTGCCATCCGGACAACATAACCATGATATCTCCCAACGATCTGCCACATAACGATGCAGCCGAAGGCACCACCTGCCTAAAGCAGCGCAAAAAGTCATTCAAGGCGGCGAAAGAAAAGTAAGCAAAAATATTTCCAAACCAACCATCATAAAACAACTTAATTGATTTCGTTTATGACTTTCTTTATTCTCTGTTTTTGTTTTGTGCCTATCTTCATCATAAAGAGTTTACAATGCCTATCAGCTGATACAGAAAAAATTCAAAGATACGTACAGCAACAACAACCACTAACCAGAATTTTGTGCGAACCACAAAGGAACATCTGGAACAAAGCTGGTTCGCTGGAAAAAACAAAAGCAAAATGAAAAGCAAACACATTTGATGTTTTGAACTTTTTATTTTTATTATTACTTTTACTTTTATACATACGATTGTAATTGCTTGATGTATTCTTCTTAAATTTATATATGTACTTCATATGCTATATACAATATACATGCATATATATGTAACGTAGATGTTGTGCATAACATGCCTTTTTTTAAAAAATACAATACATAACACCGATACACACATGTTAACACTTATTTATAGGGGGGCGGTTCGGGAAACTACTGTCATCTGAAACTTTTAGACATCTCAATTCCTAAATTGACCCAGAATAGACCGGAACTAAGACAAAGCTAAGCGCTGTCTTATTTTTTTTTGCTTTCTATAGATACCCAGCTATTTACTTAAATTTAAAACATTTATTCACATAAACTAATTTAATTTTAATATGCACTAATTAAATTATTTACGGTGAGTTTTTTTTTTTTGCATTTTTGCACAACTTTTGCTGCTCAAACAATTTTATTTGTACACTTTTCCTAGAACTTTAAAGTTTTTTCAGTTATTTTCAGTTTAATTAATTAAATTATTGCTGTTTAAGTTAATTTTTTTTTCATAAATTCTTTTGTATTTCAACACATGCAACAATTTTTAATTTATATTTATTTTATTTTATTACATTATAAATTACGCTTGTTAGTTGAACTTTTGGACATTTACTAATACATATATTATATGTTTACTTTTTGTCAATTTGTTTTTAACACACACACACGTAAGCTATACACCTATATACAAACATTTACCAATTATAATTACCCTGCGGGTATGCGGTGTCATATAAGTGGCCTCAACTACTCTAAACGTTACTAGTTCTTAAAGGGTTCAAAAGAGAACGACTGTGGGATAGGAAAATGCGGAAAACGAGAGCGCGCTTTGCTAGTTTCATTTTTGGGCAACATATTCCAGTCTGGAATACTAGTAGATAATCTACTAGTAATATGCAAAGAAATACTAAATTTCTGTATCAGATGGACTAGTTTTGAATTAGTTACGAAGCGACTAGTGTACGCCAGGAGGTTCTATGCTCCACTTAGGAGTTCAGAATTCGTGGTAGAAGTAGTAGTTGCACACCAGAAGAGAAGCAACTTGTATTCTATTTAGTAACAATAAGAAAGCTACTAGTTTTGTTCAATATGCAGTCGAACCAGTTTGCAACCAGTTGAACATCATATCAAAAAATTCTAGTTGCTTCCTATGACAAGCCCATATAAACATACTAGTTGGGCAGTATGCAATCGGCCTAGGTTTGGGACACACAGTTTCATCGTAGGGGTGGTTGGGAACCAGTTCGCAGCTGAATTTTTTTCCCGCAGGGTAAGGCTACTTACATAAGTAAATATGTTTATATCTATATGGTTGCACATTATATACATTTATAATTCATTGCTGCAATTATTTGGGCAAAAAACTGTTGGTGAAATTATATATAATCAGTCATTAAAATTTGATACAGTGCTGGACAAAAGATTAGCAACAAAATATGTCAAAATTAAAGTCCATATAATAATTTATTTGTAGCTACACAAAGACATAAGAGACTTCTGGATTGATATTGATGAGCGATATAAAAGAATACAATATTAGATTGATATTTATAAATGCTTCAATTGCTTGATAAATATAATAATAGCTATAAATATATACATGAAGTACATATGTATATAATATATGAACTACACGTTTGAATGACTGAGCAAAATTTGATCTTAGCAAATAAAAAATATCTTTGCCAACCGGCGTGTGTCAGCTTAATCTGGTAGCGTTTTGAAGTTATCAGTTAAAAATAAATGAGTGTTAATAAAAACAAATGGCCAGTATATGACAAGAAGTTTTTTTTCGGGGTTGCTAAGGTGAGAGTCTTAAAATTAGCAAATGGGGAAACAACGAATTAGTTTGCAGGTTTTCGACGGTCATCTTTGGTCCGCCATTTTGTAATTTTAAATTTTTAACCCCAGAATCCTGTTTAGCGACCGCAAAAACCCATATTTCGATACCCAACTCGAAATTTAAATACAAATATAAAAAAAAGATCTTAGGTTCGCCATTTTGAAATTATGAAAAACTAGTAAGCTTCTTATAAAAATTACCACAAAAGTGTCTGTATAATATATAATCAGGATTGCAATAATGTTTTACTGAGAATAAGATTAATTATAATAATAATTTCTTCACTGACTATTTTTGTCAGTCGTCCCGGGGCTGGTCATGGGGATCTCTATTAATAGCAATTCGAAGAGATCAAGGACCTACAGCTTATAACCGAATCCGAACAGCGGTGTCTTTCATTAATAGAGACTTTCTGGCAATTGTAGCTCGCCATTTTGAAACTTCGAAAATCCCTATACGCATTTAAAAATTAGACGGGAAGTAACACCAAAAATCCACCAATTTATCTTAAAAATTAAAATATTGGGTGTTGGCTGGTTTGACAGAGAATGATCCATATTTGTACTATATTGACCCAGTTAAAACCAAATTGCTTTGAAATCTTTGACACTGAGTCTGAAAAAAAGATAATACTCAGTTGAACGACACGGTATGCAAATATTGCTAACATCAATGATAAGAGTTTTATTATTTTGCAATGCAAACTTTTGCCAAATTGTCAGGGTCTTGAAATATATAGAGGAAATACCACTGTCTAAGTATATTTCCTAAATAGATAAAAAGTAATGGAAATTTCCATCAAGTTACCATTGCACAAAAAATCGTTATAAGTATGAGTAATACCTGTGCATCAAGTGTGAACGACTTGTCAAAATATTATTGGCTAACACTGTAATCAATTTTGGTTACAAATTTTTACTTGCTCCGGAAGTTTTTTTTTCTTGTTATTAATTAGTTTATTATTATAAGTAAGTTTAAAAATGCAAAATGGCCTTAGTAAAGTTTCAGAATAAAAAAAGCCATTGGAAGATACGGCAAGAATTTTCTTTTAATGGAATTCCGAATAATCTCTTTTAAATATTCGACCTTTAGAACTATGGCACTTGCTTCGAAAACAAGCTGAGACTACATATGTATATGGTAACTTTAATGATAAGAGCTACATTTTTTTGCATTGCAAATGTTGGCGAAACAGTCAAGGTCTTTGTACTGGGAAATCCCCATATATATGTAAGTATCTTTTCTGAATAGATAACAAAATTTTGTCACAGCTATCGGGAATTCCCATTACGAAACCATTTCACTAGAAAAAAATTATCAGCAAGAGCATTAACATACTTGTATGAAATTTCATCAAATTAATTGCGTATAAATAGCCTGTGAACATACTTTTGGCCAACACTGTGATCCATTTTAGATACTAGCTCGCTACAGAATTGACTTTTTCCAATTACTGAGTAGTAATCGCTTTTAAATTTGGGGTTAGTACTAAAAAATGTCAGAATACAAAAATCATTTAAAGTGGAAACAAACATTTCTAATTACGGGAATTCCCAAAACGATTTTCGAAATATTTATTTGGCCTATATGAATGAAAAAACTTAAATCAAAAAAACTGACAATTTATATGTTGTAGCTTTAAAGATAAGAGCTTTTTTTTGCATTACAAGTTTTTTCGAAACTGTCTAAGTCTTCGTACTGGGAAGTCCCCTTATATATGTAAATATCTTTTCTGAATAGATAACGATATTTTGACATAAAATTGGGAATTTCCATTACGTATCTATGACTAAAGGAAAATTATCAGCAAAAGCTTTAACATACTTCTATAAAATTTCATCAAATTAATTATGAATGGCTTGTGAATATACTTTTGGCCAATACTGTGATCAATTTTTGATACTAGCTCTCGGAAGAACTGACTTTTTTCAATTATTAAGTAGTAATCACTTTTAAAATTGGAGAAAATATTATGGCATCATATAAATGACCTTAAAAAATAAAACAAAAATTCCCTCTTACTGAAATTCGCAAAACCATTTTCGAAATATTTGACTGTTATGAATGAGAAAACTTGCATCAAAATCAAGCTGATAATGTAAAGTACTTTAAAGATAAGAGCTTTATTATTCTACATTACAAGCGTTTGCGAAACTGTCTAGGTCTTCGTACTGGGAATCCCCTTATAAAAGTAAGTATGGTATCTTCTCTAAATAGATAAAGATATTTTGACACATCAGTCTGGAATTTTTATTACGTTTCCATAAGACTGAAAATCTTTTATAAGCTTTATCTTGAAATTTAATGAAATAAGTTCTTGAATGACTTGGGAAAATACATTTTTGCAATACTGTACATAATAGATTTTAACATATAGTATAAAGATATTTTGAGACAGCAATAGGGAATTTGTATTTCTTTTCCATAAGACAGAAAATCGTTTATAAGCAAATTCGAATTGATTTTTGAATTGAAATTTATTTGAATTAATTATTGAATGACTTGGGAAAATACTTTTTTGCAATACTATTATAGACTTTAATATATAAAGATATTTTGACTAGCATTCGGGAATTCTTATATCATCAAGCTGAAAAAAGGTTTTCATAATCATAACCTTGAAATTGATCTAAATTAATTATTGAATGACTTAGGAAAAATAATTTTTTGCAATACTATAATAGATTTGAATATATAAAGATATTTTTACTTAGCAGTCGGAAATTTTTATTACGTTTTCATAAGACAGAAAATCGTTTATTAACATAACCTGAAATTTATTTGAATTAATTATCGAATGCCTTGGGAAAGTACTTTTTTGCAATACTGTAATCATTTTTTGATTAAAATTTTAGACTGCCATATCGACTTTTTTTTTCCATACTTATTTAAAATCTTTAATTCATTTAAAAGTAAAACTCACTTCTTCTACGATTATTTGGTAGTAAAAGTTTTGGAAATTGCAGATAGTATTAAAAAATTTTCTTTCACTGGGATTTCCAAAGTCTCTTTGACATCTTCAACTTTTATTGACTGTAAATTAATTATTGAATGTCTTGTGAAAATACTTTTTTGCAATATGTAAAATTTGTTTCCTTATTTATGCTTTATGTTTATTTTTTTAAAAGAAAAATTCACTTCTACGATTATTTAGTAGTAATCTTTTTTGAAATTAGAGATGGTAGTCAAAATTTTCCTTTCACTGGGATTCCCAAGTTTAGCATCTTTAACTTTTACCGACTTTAAATTATTTATTGAATGACTTGGGAAAATACTTTTTTACAGTACTGTAATAGATTTTTGATTACTATTTTTGACAGTCGAATCTTAAATTTTTATTCATATTTATGTAATTTATTTATAACTAAAACTCAAGTCTTCTACTATTATTTAGTAGTTTTAACAATGGAGATAGTAATAAAAATTTCCTTTCACTGGGATTCCCAAAAATCGCTTTGATATATTCAACTTTTACTTACTCGAAAAACAAGCTGAGAATATAAAGTAACTTGATAAAATCTTCAGCGTCTTCTTACTGTAAAATTTTCCAATATGTGTAAGTATCTTTCCTATGCCGATAAAGATATTTTGATCGGGAAATTCCATTACAACAAATTTACCTTCAACTAGCTTATCAGCCTGACTAATACTTGCTTAGAATTTTTTCAAATCAATTGTAAATTATCTTTTAGCACATTTTTGTCCAGCACTGTAAATATTTTTTGTAAATAAGGTAAACATTTTATTTCTCGGAAATTCCCAAATTTCTCTTTATAAAATATGCGACATTGATGAATGGTCAAACTTATTGCTTTAGTGGATAAGGTTATGGAAAGTTGACTCATAAGTTCTTTAATTTGTTGCCCACTAAATTGTCCAGTTCCTAATGAGTAATCCTGTCTTTATATGAATATCTTTACCAAGTCGATAAGGATATATATTATACGTCGGTAACGTTCGTTACACTTCCAATTTTCTCATTAAAATGAGCAACACTTGCTTTGAAATTTCGTCAAAACAATTCTGTCTCACTTGTGCACATATTTTTGCCCAACACTGTTATCAAAAATTTTGCTACTAATTTCTTCTTGCTGCCATATTTGAATTATTTATTTTTCATATTTGTGCAATATGTTTAATTTATTTATTTATAACTAAAAGTCACATGTTCTAGCTGTCATTTCACATGATTTTTTTTTTTTTTTTTTGTTATTGTTATTATCAAACTAAGCCAACAATTAGTTGCTTTTGTTGTTATTATTGTTAAGTTTATTTGTTGTTGGTTTTTGTTGCCATTGTTTAGCAGCTGGCCCGGAACGTGAAAAATATGACAAGATTCGCAATAGCTGCGACTTGGGTTTGGAAGTACTAGGCGCTATGTACACATAGCGGGTATATATATTATATACTAAATATATATATATATATTACTGGCAAGGGGCACGTGCCCCGTTTAGCAAAAATTACGATATTTAGTCACATTTCAGGTATTATCAGCGAATTGTATGATTTGTACGATGGTAAACAAAAGCTGGTCGTGGGGCGCCTCATAAATAGTTTAAACAAAAGGCAGCCAAATGGCATTTACGACGCCGCAAGTTATTGTTATTAAGTCGAAATTGAATTAAACAAATATTGACACAGAAATCGGAGTATTATCGAAAAGAAATATTTGTGCCAGCTTTTGAGTCTTTAAGCTGCCTTTGGCGCTTTTAAATAATGACCATAATTCATGGAAAAGAAAACAGTGCGTCTTGTCAGCATGTCTACACTTTTATATATATGGGTCAAAATATGTGAAGCTAAACGATATAAAATTATGTGTAAAATGTTAAAAGATAAACATTATAGCAAATTAGACAAATTTTTAATGTAATTAAGACTCCTAAAAAACAATGCAAAAATAATATTTTAATTATTTCTTTTTGAGGCCATCGTGCTCATCGTCATCATTTATTTTTACGTTCAGATTTTACGACATAGTAGTCTTAGTACAGTAAATATAGGGCTATTGAAGATTAATTTTTTAAATTTAAATTAAATAAAAACAAGATTATTGTTGTTGCTCTGGCTTCATTCTTTATATTTTAGAATTAAATTCTAATTTATAAATAAAAGAAATAAAAAAATGGCGGACGTAAAGTCGGGCGCGGACGACTTTAGGATACCCTGTACCACTAGCTTGTAATAAAGTCCGATTTCTTCACAAAAAACCAAAAACAGAAGAATTTTTAAGCAAAAATTTTTTTTTGACCGAGCGTTCCTATGGGAGCTATATGATATAGTCAACCGATTTCAATAAAATTTGACACGGTGCTTAAATACCTTAAAAAAGATATGAACGCCAAAGTTATTTCAAATATCTTTACAAACAAACAAAACACATCGAATTTTGTATAAAAAACGTGTTTTTGGACCGATTGGTCCTATGGGAGCTATATGATCTAGTCAAACGATTTGGATTAAATTTGGTACAGTGCTTAGGAACTATAAAATACTCACGAATGTCAAATTTGGTCCCAATATCTTAACAAACAAACGAAACACAACAAATTTTGTTAAAAAATCGATGTTTTGGAAGATCGGACCTATGGGAGCTATATGATATAGTCCACCGATTTTGTTCAAATTTGGCATATTGCTTAAGTGATCTAAAAAATTTCCAAACGCCAAATCTGGTTAGGATATCTTTATTAAAAAACGAAATATAGCCAATTTTACTTTAAAAAAGTTATTTTGGCCGATCGGTCCTATGGGAGCTATATGATATAGTCAACCGATTTCGATCAAATTTGGTACAGTGATTGGGAACTATAAAAAACTTTCGATTGCCAAATTTCGTTACGATATCTTCATAAACAAACGAATTATTCATCTAAAACGCTTTTTTTTTCGAGGTCGTCTCAAACACCCCCATGGGAGCTATATAATTTATCCCCGATATCAAAAAAATAAAATAAACTTGCCTCCTATGGAATAATATGGGATCTAATGTGAAAGTTTGGTAACTCTAGCTCTTACCATCTCTGAGATCTAGGCGTTCACACGGACGGACGGACGGACAGACGGACGGACAGACGGACAGACGGACAGACGGACATGGGTATATCGACTTCTCTATTCACCCTGATCATATTTTAGGTAACTTTGGGATGTCTCCGACGTCTCCTTCTATATGTTACATACATTTTCGGCTTGCACAAACTTAATATACCCTTGGACCATACGGTAAAGGGTATAAAAACAAGAATATTCAACAATAACTTTTTTTTTGTAACGATCTTAGAAAATACATATATTTAATAAAATCTATATACTTGTGTCGCTAAACGAAATATTGGCACCATTTGGATGTCTTAGAAAAAATTAAAATTTTTTTATTATAGAAAATCAAAACCCTTTTGTGACATTTTTATAAAATAGAAAAAAAATTTAATTATCTGAAGAAATTTTCTTTTAATTTGTGGCAAAATTAAAAAATAAAAAGAAAAACCTGGACTTTGGCTTATCCCTGACATTCCCTGAACTTGTCAATCAGAACCTGAGCGTTTTTTAGCAATTATACTCAACTTTATCTAAAAAAAATCTATAAATTTTATTATCTTCTCTCAATTACTTAGCTTAATTAAATTTAATTGTAAAACATAAAATTAAAAAAAAAAAACAAAATTAAAATAAACCGATTTTTTATTTTGTTTCTTACAGTGAATTCTTAAAGGAACAATTATTCCTATTTTTGAGAGAAATTGAGATCACTTTTGAATTATTAAATTAAAAATTCTTCAAATTCTTTTAAATTTAAAGAAAAAGAATTACAAAAACATATTTTTGCAATTAAAAATTATATATTTTATAAAAAAAGCAAATTCTTAAATCCCTTAGCAGATTTAAAAATTTTATTTAATTTCCCTCACTCAATATTTTAACAGCAGATGAAGCTTATCAAAAAAATTAAAAAAAATTTCAATATTCAGTTATCGATAACTCTCTTAAATAATAAATGTAAAATAATATTGACTAGAACCTCTCATATATTCAAAAATCTGCAAAGCCAAATAAGTCCATATAAAAAGTAGCCCGATTTGATTATTTTATTTATTATTTTACTAATCTTATATATAAAATTCTCGTGTCACAATGTTATGTTCCTTCTAAGCTTATGGACTCATGAACGGCTGAACCGATTTGGCTAATTTTGGTCTTGAAATGTTCGTGGAAGTCCAAGGATTGTGTAAGGTTGAGAAAATATAACAAAATTGCGACGCAAATACTAAAAAGGACAATTTGATTTTCCAATACAATTTTTTTTTTAATTTAGGTTGGCATTGTGTACATTGTCAGATTAACTAATATTTTTTAGTTAATAGTTTTTGTCGAAAGGAATCACAAAAATTATAAACGTTATAAATTTTATTTTATTGAAGCACACAAAATTTCATGAAAATCGGTCCAGCCGTTTCGGAGGAGTATGGTAACTAACATTGTGAAACTAGAATTTTATATATAAGAAGAAACATGTTTTACGTGCTATCGGTATTCTCATGAACGAGTCGATGAATTTCAAATCTGATTTTTGCGTATGTTAGAGGTCAATGCGGAGGTTTTAAGCCTATTGGGATGTGATTGTGTGAATTGGTTCGTGAGATATACGCATTTTTGTGAATATTGGTTTTTGTGTGAACATACTCCTCCGAAGCGGCTAGACCGATCCTCATGAAATTTTATGTGTTTATTGGGCAGGTCTGAGAATCGGCCAACATCTATTTTTCATACCCCTAAGAGATAAGGGTTGCCACTCCTAACTTTCCTGGCAAATCAAGTGAATTTAAAAACTCGGTAGGATAATTTACAATTTCATCAATTTTAGAAATTAATATTGATTTAGTTATTCCTTTCCAAGAAAGTTTTCTTAAGAAGAAAGGAATTCTGCGATTTTTGCTTACAATTCATGTTTTGATTTCTGTATAAAATACATATGATCAGATCAATATTTGCACATTATGCAATTTCGTGAATTCGCCACAAAAATAAATCATTGGAAGAAAATAAAGATCTAGACGAGCGAGCGAAGCGAGCGTGCCGAAGGCCGGCTAGTATAATTATATAAATCAAAAGTTTTTTAATTTTATCGATATTATTATTATTATTATCGATAATTCAACCAAAAATTCAAATGATTGGATAAAAACCTTTTAGTTATAAAAACACGTTACAAAAATTATAAAAATCAAGTATATAAAATGAAATAACTCCCGTTTCTAGTATTTTGACCCATATACAAATCGAACAAATATTATAGACAAATATACTATATATAGTATAAAATTTGATATTTTTGGCAAACAATCGAAACGCAGCGCAGCGAAGTGAAACGCACTGGAAGAAAACTTTTCTAACGCCAACGCATTTAGTGAGTAAACTTGGCCATGATTTATTTGGCAGTTTCTGGTACCGGGGCTAAAATAAAACGCTTTAAGGGGCGCCTGATAACTTTTTCTATAATTGTTTTTGTTGCTTTTGTTGTTTTTGTTGTTGTTTTTTTAAAAGGCATTTAGTTGAAAATGAAAATGAAAATTGGTTGAGGCAACAGCTTGACGCCCAATTGAAATTCTAACAAAAGTGGAGTCGAAAAAGTTTTACATTTTTTGGTCATAATACTTTTGGCCTGTCCAAATGAAGCTAATTCAATTAATTTTAGGTACTTTTTTTTTGTGTGTGTGTATCTTAGGTATAGAGTCAGATTGTCTAAGCCTTGCGTAAGGTAATTTTAAAAACAAAATTATATTTTATTTACTAATAGTTACTCAAGCAAATAGTTTTGCGTAGTTTTTTAGTACATCCAATTTATTTTTTTAAGTGTAGCTTAGCAACAATTTAGCAGCTTTATTTCGCAACATTGTAGCTCTAACGATTTGTTATTTTTTATTGTACAACAATTATTTAACTATTTTATTATATTCTAGTCTAGACAGATAGCTGGATAGACTAATAGACTCGATGGATATGTAAGAGTTTTTATTTTCATTAGCTAACTATGGGTTGTTAAATATTCAACTTGGTGATGTGACGCAGCTTTTGTGGGTTAGATAAGAGCAGGTTTATTTAGCTGTACTTTAAAAATGTAAGATATATGAGGTTTCTAAATTTTAGATATAAGTTTTTGCTTACAGCATGGTTTTATAAATTGCTACAAATCGTTTTAGCTGGTTTCTGTATTAAGGCTTAAAAACTTGTAGAGTGAAACTCCATAGGAGTATAGAGGTTTGTATCAAAAATTTGCTGCAAGAGCAAACATATAAAAAAAATTTATTTAGATGCAAAATTATTCTAAAATAAAAAAGAGTTTTTTTTCAAATGACGGATTATAATTTTTTGGAAAATCATTGATCTTTAGACTAACCCAAAGTCGCAAAAAAAAAGAGTAGCGACTTTGATTCAGAGCTGCCTTCAAACTGGATCCAGTAAAAATTAAAAGAGCCCTAAATTTCATTCAATTTAAAAAAATTTGACGAAAATTGGACTTGTCAGTGGGAGGCAATGATTGTTTGTATTTGGATTCTGAGTAAGCAAGAAAATTCGACTTTGATGATATTATAAAAGTTTTCGCCTCAGCTAAAGCCCGGAAGGCGAAATTTTAAGCATCTTGACGGTTATTGTGAAACATATGTGAGGCTAACTTAGTAAATAACAAATTCACACTTCTTTGAGTTGCGTTTTTTTAGATCTGCATTTGAGTTTTATGAAATGCATTATTATGATATTATCAAATCATCAATTCTCTCAGAAAACCTTTCTGTACTTTTTTTTATGTTGATCTCACCTTTTCAACAATTATACGTATTTTCATGAATGAAGAAAAATTGATAGGTGCCCGGATCCGAGATTTTTCCCGGGGCCCGTATTTTTTTTCAACGGCCCTGTTTGGAGCTATCGGAAGATTTTCTCTACTGACGTGTACTAATTTTTATTCTCGGTATGATTTAAATATATAACAAATTTTTCTGAAGTGCAAATATGTCAATGGAATGGGCTACCCTTGGAAATCCATAATTAAAAAAAGGGACAGTAGGGTTATTTATTTATGTTTACGATTTAGGAAATAATCACAATCGGAATTTGCTTTAAAACAAATAAGACTGGTATTTAAAGCTTTATACTACTGGATGAAATTTTTCTTTCGACTTGAACATACCTTGCAATGTTTTGGGGCAAAAACCTACTGTAGACTAGAAGTTCCGAAATGTGACCTATGCAGCGTATCATCCGCTTGACTCGTTGGACTCTTTTCAGACATATGTATTTATGACATTGAGTATTGATCCAAACAAAAAGTTGGTGTGATCTCGACAAGACATATCTCTTCTTATCTATTTCGAATCACTGAATCAGAATCTGCTTTCAGAATTTTCCCAACATTTATAGATTTCATCCTAATCTCAAAGAAATCCATATACATTTTTTTCGGGTAGGTTGTTCGTGGAAGATTTTTATATATTTTTTGGATCGCTGAGTACGAAGCCGGGGTAAAATAAAATCGCTGCACATCAAGTTTAAAGATAATTTCCAAAATATCCCAAATTTTTTATGGGATACTTTTTATCTTATATATAAAATTCTCGTGTCACAATGTTATGTTCCTTCGAAGCTTATTTACTCACGAACGGCTAAACCGATTTGGCTAATTTTGGTCTTGAAATGTTCGTGGAAGTCCAAGGATTGTTTTGGGTTGCGACGAAAATACTAAAAAGGACAATTTGATTTTCCAATACAAAATTTTTTAATTTAGGTTGGCATTGTGTACATTGTCAGATTAACTAATATTTTTTAGTTAATTGTTTTTGTCGAAAGGAAACACAAAAATTATATCGTTATAAATTTTATTTTATTGAAGCACACCAAATTTCATGAGAATCGGTCCAGCCGTTTCGGAGGAGTATGGTAACTATCATTGTGAAACTAGAATTTTAAATATAAGAAGAAACTTATGTTTTACGTGCTATCGGTGTTCTCATGAACGAGTCGATGAATTTCAAATCTGATTTTTGCGTGTGTTAGAGGTTAATGCGGAGGTTTTAAGCCTATTGCGATGTGTTTGTGTGAATTGGTTCGTGAGATATACGCATTTTTGTGAATATTGGTTTTTGTGTGAACATACTCCTCCGAAACGGCTAGACCTTTCTCATGAAATTTTGTGTGCTTATTGGGCAGGTCTGAGAATCGGCGAACATCTATTTTTCATACCCCTAAGAGATAAGGGTTGCCACTCCTAACATTCCTGGCAAATCAAGTGAATTTAAAAACTCGGTAGGATAATTTACAATTTCATCAATTTTAGAAATTAATATTGATTTAGTTTCCAAGAAAGTTTTCTTAAGAAGAAAGGAATTCTGTGATTTTTGCTTACAATTCATGTTTTGATTTCTGTATAAAATACATATGATCAGATCAATATTTGCACATAATGCAATTACGTATTCGCCACAAAAATAAATCATTGGAGGAAAATAAAGATCTAGACGAGCGAGCGAAGCGAGCGTGCCGGAGGCCGGCTAGTTTTATTTATATAATTATAAAGTAGAATTAAATTCTAGTCCTTCAGGCTAATTAAAAATGTATATGGGATATAAAATATATATAGTATATATATATTCCCTCTGTACAATATACCCGCTAATATTTTTGAGGGTATGTCTGAATGATGACGTGATGGGACATGCAGAACCAAGACACATAGCTGACATAGTGTGTACTCCAAATCTGAAAATTGATTCTTTTGTGTAGCTGTGTTTTAACATAACCTGGAAAGGCCCCAAAAAAATCTTTTAAAGGTCTAGTTATCCGGAGATGTTGTTTATATATTTGTGGGCTGGCTTAATCCGATTTAAAAGTCAAAAAAAGTTGGCATGTCAAGCGTTTGGGATGACCCTCAAAATACTCTATTTTATGCCAAAAATTTTGTTGATTTTATGCCAGAAACCGGACGGGTTAGGAATTTTTACATTTCGTTCAGGGCTCCCAAAAATATAAAGAACCATGGTCATATCATGTAATATATAGGAAAATTGTCTCTTCCTACCGAAAAAAAAAATAGCTACACTTCGCCGTCTAAAAATATCGAACAATCTTGAACCAATCTTCAAAAAGGATTAATCAGATTGCTTTTAATAAAGGTAAAAAAAACATTTTTCTTATAAAAAGCTCCAATAAGAAAGAAAGCAACCATTTTTTTCAGGCGGTCGTAATATATAATATATAATCTATACATATAAAAGAAAGTGGTGTTAGTTCACTATTTGTAACTCAAGAATGGATGAACCGATTTGGCTGAAAATTGGTGGAGAAGTAGCTTAGAACCAGGGGACCGATATAACGATAACGAAAAGGTTCGACCGCGTTTCCGTGAAGTCACTATGAAACATGGTATAACAAAAGACAGCTTAACGTAATCAAGAATGGATGAACCGATTTGGCTGAAAATTGATGGAGAGGTAGCTTAGAACCAGGGGATCGATATAACGATAACGTTCGACCGAGTTTCCGTGAAGTCACTATGAAACATGGTATAACAAAAGACAGCTTAACGTAATTTTGTCCATGGCTACGTAGAGAATTTAATAATATAAATTTTGTAAGAAATATATTATCATCAGTAATTTGTATTCTCTTTGAATCATTATTAACAATGCTGCGACCAGCCGATCGAATCTTTTCCGACAAAGCCGTAATCCAAGAAGGATACGAAACATTGCGAATTAAATGACTGAAAAAGCCAAACACTGCCAGGAATTCCAAGATCAACGGCTGCCGACGTAATTATCGCTTGCCTCAAATCATCGAATCTATGGCGCTATGTAAAGAAACTTCAGCTGACAACAAACATGAGAGTTGCATTGCTTAATGATACATCTGCTGAAGATTTCTCTGAGCAATTGCTGACTACCGGTAATGGTCGAGTACCGGTCGACGAATCGAGCGGATTGATTTTATTTTCTCAGAATTTCTGTAACTTTGTCTCATCGAAAGACGAACTTATCAATGAGTATTGAATTACTTTGTAGTTCTCCTAAAATTAGGTCTTATATTTATACTGAAAAATCTGGGGGAAGCAACTTGGGTTCAAACTCAAAAAGGGCAGGACAACATCTGCCGGGCTTACTAGTAGTTTGTAAAACATATTGTCCCCATTAAATCAATTTCGGGATCCAAGCATTGCGCCAATCATGTAACAAACTATTTAGAGATTCAAAAACAAGTTTAATGCAAGTCCGAAACTTTAAATTATCGAGAATATCAGCCTGAAGGGGTATTTGTACTTGGTATCTGGCTATACAAATCCTTTATCATTTTAAAGTCATCTATTTTAAGCCTGTATAAAGAAAAATATCGTGAAAAAATGAAAAACTCTTATTATTATCGAAGGTACTAAGTTGAGGTATACACTTATTTGGTCAGTGAGTGGGAATCGTGGCTATAGCTGCTTTATCAGAATATTTCAGATTTTTTAAATTATTTCATATTCAGAAGTTAAAGATGTAGTGTTTCCATAAGGAAAGCTATAAAAAAGATTTAAGATTAAAGAAATTACTAAAAAATACCAAAGAAATCAAAGATTCCATGCCTATTTAAATTTTAATATGGAACGCATTCTTAGATAAATGCCTGCATTATTTTATGTTTTTGTGACAAAAGATTTATTTTTAATACACCAAAAGAGTCATTCCATCTATCCGCATCTCAAAATAAACCAATTGGCTTATTTTGCATGAAAAAATTCTTTCTTTAAACTATTTTATTCAAAATTCCATTGCAAATTTCTTTAGTCATATTTGGATTGTTTATCTGCAGCTGTCAGCATCACCAAGTTGAATTTTGTAAATACAAACTATCATCAATACACATACACACAGTTTATATAAATGCATATATACATATACGTATATCAAATATATATATGAATATGAAAAGCGCACTAAATGTCAATCGAATATCTGTGTAAATACAATTTTGTTTGTTATTTTTCTAAATATTTCTAGACAATTGCTTATAGCAAACAATTTGCTTTAAATTCAACTTGTAAATATTTCTTTAGGTATTTCAGTTTTGTTTATTGTACGTTTATTATTATTATATGTATCAATTTAGTTGGTATTTATTAGTTTGTTATTTTGTAGGCTCCTTTTTTTTTATATATATTTTCAATTGAAATGTGAATTTATGTTTATATTCACATTTATGCATTACAAGGCTTCATTTGTTCTGTGGGATTGTCTTTTTTTTTGGTATTTATATATTTTTTTTGGTATTTTTATTTTTTAGCTGTAGTTGTTGTAGTCCTGTTGCTTGGCATAGCTACACACACACTCACACACATTTAGCATACACATAAACATATACGAACAATACAAATACACGCACGTATAAACACACACATTAAGTATACGCAACGTTGCGGCTAGAGTATGTATATAATATAATAAGCATGTATGTATGTATGTACATAAATCTAAATCATTTAAATATGTCTCTCTACTGTGCTCGGGTATAAATTAATTTGAGCTGCCCCCAGGCGCATTGCCTCACCCCGCTGCTTAGTTGGTATACAATGGATGCAGCTGCTGTTGCTGGGCGGGCGTTGTGGGCGTGGTGACCGCATATTGACGCGCACGCATCACATTCATGTGTATCTCGGAGGAGGCCGTTGAGTTCATATAATGTGGCAAATCTACTCCGCCTCCGCTGCCATTCCCGGCGGCGACTCCATTGCCGGCGCCCGCACGGAAGCTGACGCGACAATTGATGAACGCGTAGGGACAACAGCTCTGTAAAGGACACAAAATGAGTACAAAAAAATTTAAGACATAGACATAAGGAGAACGAGAGAGATAGAGATAGACATACACACGCACAAACACACATAAACATACATGCGAATTATGTATGTATGCAAATGGGCGTATAATTTAATAAAGTGGCACAAAAAACTGCTTACTACGTACTTAAAGGTTAAGCATATTTAAATGACGTCAGGGACAGACGCGTAGACGATGAGAGAGAGAGGAGAGCGAGCGAATGAGAGCGAACAAGCAAGGCGAGAACGAACAGATCGGATCAGAGGCAGAGCAAGGCACAACGAGGACAACGCCACAAGTGTCTGGTGAGAGGTGAGTGGAGAGAGGTGAATGTTGAGACTGTGTGCGGGAGGACAATTTTATGTGAGAATTTTGTGAAAAAGGAAACAAGAAATAAAAGACGTAGAAAAAAATAACACAATGCTTAACGAAATAAAAGGCTATACATAAGAGCCTCATACATATGCAAACCAACAAAAACAAAAAACACAAACAGTGTGTGTGTGTGTATATGGTTGTGTATAAGTGTGAGTGTGTCTTTGTCAAAGTGAAATATTTTTAGAAAAAAAAAGAAATAAAACATTTCATTATACAAAACATTTGCACCAGTTTTGAGGACTATGTATATGCCGTGTTATCTGGTTTATGCGAGTACGTTTTTCACGATTTTGTAATAGCCTAACGTTTGAAATTAATACAATGAAATTTAATTAACGGAAAAGTCGGTCATGGCTTGGGACATGAACCTGAGACACATGTCCGTCTGTCAGTCTGTCCGTCTGCATGAACTACTAGATCTCGGAGAATATTTGAGCTATTTCCTGAGAAGATATAGTTTGTTGAATCATGTTAATATCTCACACAAAATTTGATAAGCTGATTCATGTGGCTCTAATGAACAAACCAAAATTTTAATCGATCTGGACCCCCACCCCCCGCAATGGATTAAACGTGTTTTAAACCACACCTCTCAACAAATCAGTTTGAAACTGGCCTCATTTTCTCTCTCGTAACTCTGGATTTTCATTAAAATTGTGAAAGTTTAAGGAATTTATATAAATATAGTTTTGCACCAAAAAAAACAATGCTCCAATTG